>JAHKKF010508105.1:0-13428 GCA_019740295.1 Labeo calbasu
AAGTGACAGTAAATGTTTTTACTATATAATACATTTATATATATATTTTTTGTTATTAAAATTTATTATAAATTATTATTATAGAATATATGTGTGTATGTGTGTGTGCAATAAAATTTGATAAGTAAATTGATTAAAAGTGACAGTTAAAACCATGTAAAATGAAAAAATATATTTATATATATATATCATTTTACTATATAATATAAATTAATTAAATAATAATTAATTTTACAATATAAATTGACATAAATTGATATAAAGTGACAGTAAACACCATGTAAAATGTAGAAATGTATTCATATACTGTATATTGTTTTACTATACAATATAAATATTATAAGATTTTATTAATTTCTACTATATAAATTATTATATATTTTATTATTTTTTTATGTATTTATTTATTTATTTATAGATGCATTAAATTGATCAAAAAATGACAGTGAAAATGTAGGAATATATTATAATAAACTTTCTTCAATTTTACTATATAAATTATTAAATTGCATTTTATTTTATGAAAAAATGATCATGGTTTCCATAAAATGTTAATATGGTACAAGATTACAGCTGTTTTCTATATAATAAACTGAAAGATCAGTTTTGCCATCACATGAATAAATGACATTTTAATATATATTAAAATAGAAAACAGATATTTAAAATTTAAATAATATTTCACAATATTAGTTTTTACTGATTTTGTTCAGCATTGGTGTGCGTAAGAGACTTATATAAAAAACAGACCAAAAAAAAAAAAAACTTTCCAAACCCCAAATTTTAAATGGTAGTGTATATATCTAATATTTTAAATGTCCATTATTTATGAACAGTTTATCTACATTTTATGCTGATTCTAAAATGACTGTGCCAAGCATGATTACAGCTTCACTCTAAGCCCACCCATAATCATATCTCTATTTCAGGATGATTTAAAGGCATATAAAACTCAGAACCAGTACCTAAACTCTGAGATCTTCCATCTGACGACGCTTTGGAGAAGAAGTTCTGAACAGGAGCAAAGTCTGATAGTAAAGGTACATTTTTCAGTCAAGGTTTCTTGCACCAAACAGTCACATTTTTTGCTATTGTCTTTACCCTTTGTACTGACTGACTAATCTAAACACTAAAGGGCCCTTTATGAAATGAGAGATTTGAGTTTTGAATGTTAGAGTATGTTCACTTCCACTTTTCCAAAAGATCAAAGGAAATTAAATTACATCCTTATAAGCCCTTTAAATTTGGTCAGAGCCATTTGCAATGGTAATTTGAGATCGAGAAGTGCTTGAATATGGGATTTAGTGTCGTTACTGTGTGTGTCTCAGTGTGCTGTTCTGGAGGCCAATAGCTGTCAGATGGAAAGCAGATACCTGGGAATCCTCCAGACACTCCAGGAGAGTAAAGAACTGAATCCGGAACAGAGAGAAGCAGTCAAGAAGGTGGTTAAGGATGCAGTTCGGGCAGACCTGCGCACTGCCATCAAACTAAACTCAATCAGGTAAACACAGACTTATCAGTTTACCCACAAATACAAATTCGGTTATGTTAAAACTCACAGTTCCCGACATCCCACAGGGATTACGATGAATATGGATTTAAGACTGCAGTGGACTACAGAGTTGAGGACCTAAAGCTCCTTGCTAAGATCCAGCCCTTTGAGATCCGATCCCAAAACCTCCTCAACCAGGAGGAATGCGACGGGCCGTTTTTGGCTCGTTGCGCTCAGCTCCTGATCGGGCGTCCTGAAGGAGAACTATCTTCGTCCACAGAATTGAAGAATCTTCTCCGGACGGGCTTACCGCGCGAGTACCGTGCGAGGGTTTGGCGTTTTATGATACAGACTAGGACCAAGTCTCTTAAAGAGCGTCATCCCGACCGCTATCAGGAACTGTGCGAGAAGAGCAGAACCTCACCTCACCTGGTGCCCAGACAGATCCAGCTGGACCTGGATCGCACGCTGACCTCCAATCAATACTTCTCCCCTCCTTCAAGCCCCTTGATTCAGAAGCTGGAGAGAGTTCTGCAGGCGTTCTCATGGCAAAACCCCACCATCGGCTACGTGCAGGGACTCAACAGGTAACTAGGCACCACAGAAAAAAAGAAAGACATAAAGCTAATGCAGGCTCAGAAATATCTTCATTGGTGTTCTAAAGATGAATGATGGTCTTACAGGTTTGGAACGACATGAGGGTGAGTAATTAATGACAGAATTTTCATTTTTGTGTGCACTATCCCTTTAAATAGACCATAACATGTAATGTACTGACATCTGGTGGTCATTCGTTGAATGTTCAACAACTATCTGATGGTACCTGAGAGTATCTAGGCTAAATAGAGTTAGATGTAGGTTTTCCTGTAAGGGCGACAATATCTACATGCAAAAAGAACAATAAATAACACACACCCTCAATGCCGCTGTGTGCAGACTGGCGGCCATTGCTCTGCTGGTACTACAGGAAGAGGAGGATGCGTTCTGGTGCTTGGTAGTGATTGTGGAGTACATCATGCCTCAAAATTACTACACTAAAGACCTGGTTGGCTGTCAGGTGAGAACTTATTCTGCATTAATCCTAAATCCTAACACTAGCTGCTTTAGGTTCAGATTTGATTTGAATCCCAGTGGTCTCAGACATTTATACACAACTGTTTTTATATGTTTGGAAGCAAGTATTGAGTAATATTCTAATAATCTTTTCTTTTTCCAATCTCTCCAGGCTGACCAGCGTGTACTGAAGGACCTCATGTCTGAGAAGCTGCCTCGACTTACAGCTCATCTGGAAGCACTAAAAGTAGACATTTCACTCATAACTGTTGAATGGTTCATGGTGTTGTTTGTTGAGAGTCTGTCTACACGCATACTGTTTAAAGTATGGGACGCCTTCCTGTACGAGGGCATCAAGGTACCGTAAAGCATTTTGGGGTGATGCTGTATAGATTAATACCTGGGTCTCTAATAATTTGAGGTTTCACAAACATTACAAGCCTACAGGCCATGAGAACGTAACAATGGACCAAATCCCTTGCTTGTCTGTTTCACAGGTGATATTCCGATATGCACTGGCTCTTTTCAAATACAGAGAGGAAGCCATCTTAAAGATCAATGACAGTTCGGAGATGTACCAGTATCTCCGCATCTTCCCCAACACCATTGCAGATGGAAGGTAAGATGAAGGATAGCAAATGAAAGAGAGGATATTAAAGAGAATATTAAATATATATACAGTAATATGTATACAGTTTATATAATGAACTGACATTCTCTTCTACAGTATGGAATAGTAATATTATTGTGCATAATGCATTTTGTAAGAATTGAAACATTGTACTGTTAATGTATTCATGCCTTATACTGTAGGATATAATATATTATTCATAGTATAACATACAATGAATTTATAAAATATAAATTAATAATGAATTTTACCACAGGACATACCAGCACATAAATTAGTTGTGCTTTATGTTTTTTTTTTAGATAATTAAGTCTTTAAAGACATCAGCACGTATTATAATGTATTGGTTAGGATAAAAAAAAAAAAAAAAAACAATGGACAGTGTATTATGAAGCATTGTGATCACTAGGACATATTTTACACACGTGACATGTACAGGCAAATTATTGAAAAATATAAAACATTGATGCAAAATGATTTTTTTTTTTTTTTTTGCAAAAATATTTATAAAAAGCATTATAAATATTTATAAGCAAATTATTAAAAAATATAAAAGACTGATGCATAATCAAATTAATTTACAATTGTAACAACTAGTATATTAGTAATAAAAAAATAATAATAGATAAAAAAAATAAAATATATAAAAATATACTGTGTGTGTGTAAAAAAGATTCAAAAATATTAAAAAGCATTATAATTAATTATAGGCAAATTATTCAAATTAATGTTTTTGCTATTGTGATTTAAATGGTATATATTAGTATAAATACATTATATATATATATATATATATATGTGTGTGTGTGTGTGACCCTGGACCACAAAACCAGTCTTAAGTCGCTGGGGTTTATTTGTAGCAATAGCCAAAAATACATTGTATGGGTCAAAATTATTTAAATTTTTTTATGGCAAAAATCATTAGGAAATTAAGTAAAGATCATGTTCCATGAAGATAGTCATAAGCGTCAAGTTTTGATATATTTACAGTAGGAAATTTACAAAATATCTTCACAGAACATTATCTTTACTTAATATCCTAATGATTTTTGGTATCAAAAGAAAAATTGATAATTTTGACCCATACAGTGTATTGTTGGCTATTGTTCCAAATAAACCTGTGCTACTTATGACAGGTTTTGTGGTCCAGGGTCATACATTAGTAATAAAAAAATAATAATAATAATAACAAAAATATAAAAATGTATATTTTTTTATACATATATACTATATACAGTATATTTTTATATATTTTTATTTTTAAAGTATGTAAAGACTTCTATATAATATAAGAAATACTATATAAATCTAATCTATATTACTCCATAAAAGTGCTACTACTAAAACAGATCTCTGCTTCTCTCTGGAGCTCTTGGTATTGTAGACAGTGACAGTGTAGCTATTTTTGCCACAGTCAGACATCACCATATATAATTCATTGAGCCATAGTAAAAACAAAGCAGCCTGCATCTGTTAGACACAGAATATGGGTCAGATGCCTCTGTGGTGTGGCTATTTTAAAATGTATGCCCCTGATACCGTGTGTACGCGCACCTGCTCACTCCTGCTTCCAGAGCATGGCATCGTTTCAAAAACGCAAAGAAGAAAGCTGGCTTGGGGAGAATCTTTTCAAACCACAGGTTTCTACAGGAAATAAACATAGCAGCCAATACATCGCTGCAGTTTTAATCTCAATACACCTCGTCTTTCTCGTCCCCAGGAAGCTGACAAGCATCGCCTTCAACGATATGAACCCACTGCCCATGAAGCTGCTAGAGAACCGGCGCGCCGCGCATCTGGAACGCCTCCATGCTGAGATTAAAGAGCTGGAGAACTTACGGAAAGCATACAAAGCTGAACACGTCCAGTGCAAAGACAAAGAACTGGACACCCTGGCTAGTGAAGATGAAGAGGAGGTATAAGACATCAAACATAAGCTCTTGATGCTGAATGAGAAACACTAAAAACAAAGAACTCCATTTATTCACCCTCATGTTGTTCCAAACACAAGTATCAGTATTTTTCCATTTAAAGGGAGTGAATGGAGAGTGAATTCTGGATCGATGGATCCAAAAATGACAACAAAGCACAATAAAATAATCTGTGTAACTACAGTTGAGGTCAAAAGTTTACATACACCTTGCAGAATCTGCAAAATGTTAATAATTTTACCAAAATAAAAGGGATCATACAAAATGCATGTTATTTTTTTATTTAGTTCTGACCTGAATAAGATATTTCACATAAATGTTTACATATAGTCCACAACGACCCCATTCAAAAGTTTACTTTTTTTAATTTTTAATACTGCATTGTTACCTGAATGATCAACAGCTGTTTTTTTGTTTAGTGATAGTTGTTCATGAGTGCCTTTTTAGCCTTGAACAATTAAACTGTCCACTGTTCTTTAGAAAAATCCTTCAGGTCCCAAAGATTCTTTGGTTTTTCAGAATTTCTGTGTAATTAAACACTTTTTAGCAATGAATGTATGATTTTAAGATCCATCTTTTCACACTGAGCACAACTGTGGGACTCATAAGCAACTATTACAGAAGGTTCAAACGCTCACTGATGCTCCAGAAGGAAAAACGATGCATTAATATCCAGGGGGTGAAAACTTTTTGAATTTGAAGATCAGGGTAAATTATTTTGTCTTCTGGGAAACATATGTGTCCTTTGTAATAGAACCTTATGTAATAGAAAGGGTTCAATTACACAAAAATTCTGAAAAAAAACAAAGAATTTGTGGGACCTGAAGGATTTTTCTGAAGAACAGTGGACAGTTTAACTGTTCAGGACAAAAGAGACTCATGAACAACTATCACTAAAAACAAACAAAAAAAAACAGCTGTTGATCATTCAGGTAACACAGTATTAAGAATCAAGTGTATTTAAACTTTTGAACAAGGTATTTTTAAGGTAAATTCAGCTATTATTTTCTCTTGTGGACTATATGTAAATGTCTATTACGTGAAATATCTTATTCAGGTCAGTACTAAATAAAAAATAACATGCATTTATGATCCCTCTTATTTTGGTAAAATAATTAACATTTTGCACATTCTGCAAGGTGTATGTAAACTTTTGACATCAACTGTATATTCCAAGTCTTCCAAAGCAACATAATGGGTCGAATGAGGAATAGATTGAACACAAATATCATTATTTCTGTCATTAATTACTCACCCCATGTTGTTTCAAACCTGCAAGACCTTCGTTCATCTTTGGAACACAAATTAAGATATTTTTGATGAAATCTGAGAGCTTTCTAACCCTGCATAGACAGCAACGCAACTGACATGTTCAAGGCCCAAAAAGTTAAGAACAGCATCAAAATAGTCAATGTGACACAAGTGGTTCAACCTTAAATTTATGAAGCTACTTTTTGTACACAAAGAAAAAACAATTTCTTCTGAAGGATCATATGAGTGGAGTAACGGCTGCCATAAATTATATTTAAAAATATATTAAAACAGGTATTTTGTATTGTAATATTATTTCACAGTATTGCTGTCTTGCTATATTTTTGCTTTGCTTTTGAACGGTAGTGATTTTCTACTGTACTTTTACTGTGTGTATATATATATATATATATATATATATATATATATATATATATATTACAGACTAATATGATATGCCGAAAACATGCACATAATAAACTTTTTTCACTTCAGTTTGTCTTCATATTGGCAAAAACTCCAGGGTGAAGTCTAGGTGACACATGTGAAGAAACATTGTCCTTTTTTTCCCCATTTTATTACTTTAAAAAACAGGATACATATGAAATCATAAATATAAAAATCAAACAAATCAACAAAAACTTAGTTCAATGTTACAAACAACTTTACTGCAGGTAAGAGCTAATAGCTAATATCACACCAGAGGAGTAAACTGATGTATTGCCTATCCACGACTGTATCCGATAACAGAATCGGCCTATTCCCCCGTGTGACACGAACAGAAGCACAGTTTCCCAAAATGAAGAGGAGAAATAGACTCACAATCTCATCTCAAAAACAAAAATAAAAACAGTGGCTTGTCGCATAATAAAGCTATTGTTCTATCAGTGTTAAGTCACATGTATTCTAATGCCAAACAGTTCACGTTCCTACAAAAATGGCTCATTGTTTTAAAGAGTTAGAAAAGTCCCAGGTCAGGAGCATGCAGGTCGTGTGTGTGTGTGTGTGTGTGTGTGTGTGTGTGTACAGTGGTTATGGGTTTACTAGCTTGCCTCTAAGCACAGCTCGTCTGTCTCTTTCTAATACACACTGACAGGACTAGAGATGTCACGGCTGTTACTGAGATGCTTTCAGTGATTTAGAGAAAGAAGAAAAAGGCTGTGAACAAAAAACAAAAGCTAACTGGTTTTCAACCAGATAGCATACGAGAGAGTTCGTGCACTTCTTACATTTCCTTTGTGCACATTTGGCAATATAAAGTGGAGTTGTGAGCCAAAGCCGATGTCTGCGGCCGAAAAACATCCCATTCCAGTGATTAGGACACTGGAGTCCATTAAAGAAAAATAAAGTAAGGAAAAACGTTCTCAGGCAGTAAATGCCCATTGTAAGGTCAGTTTTCCAGTCAAAATCCCTAAGTTCAATCACTTTGAGTCCAAAAAACTGATCTTAGTTCAACAAAAGATGCATCTCACAAAACCTGTTTTTTTTTCCTGCATAAACAAAACATTTTTAGATTTTTTGCATTGTTGACATTATTGTAAAGAAATGAAATAAAAAATCCAAATCATCTGTATTGTACAATGTAACACACAGTACTTTGTATTTTACTTTTATGCTGTTAAATTAAATATTGTTAAATTACAAAAAAAATGAATTACTAATAATAGGCAAAAAAGTGCATTACAGTAATTAAAATTGAGCACATTTCCTTTTAAATCCTCATGAAAATAATGTCACAATTACAAATAGCCTTGGTTCTAAATGTTCTTTATGCACTCTTTTTTTGATTTTGGAGTGATGTGTTTTTGTGAGATTCACCCTTAAAAGGCAAGTTCCACCATTTGTCTTTAAACACAACCTACTTGTTCAGTCATCAAGTTTATGTTACCTGATAAAACTGGGTTGCGTAACCAGAAACTGCAACGTCAAGCATTTAAAAGACAATTTTGTTGACAGAGAAGATTTTCATGAAACATTTATGAAACATCTCTATATTGAATGCGCTATAAGACGATTTGAACTATAAATGTTTTACAGCTATCATTAATTCATCTCTGTGTTTAATGTATGCCATCTTAGTGCAATATTTAACATGCTTTCAGCATAAGTTTCGTGTGGCAAATGTTAAATCACTTTTTTTTCTTAATTCATGCTTTTAATATCTCAAAGTTACACTGTTCATTTCTGAACCCTCCTAAAAAAGATTACCTCATTTGAAGACAACTCACATTTCCCTCCAATGCAAGACACGAAAACATGAATAAAAATGGTGAAAAAACTATTCCTCAGTCAATATTTATCAATATGTAACATGACGTTTAAAACATCCATACAAAAACTGCACACACAACAAACATTTTTGCTAAATCTGACATTTGTTAGAAAACAAAAACGTAAGCCTGCAGATTCCTCTGTGCGTGAATAAATTATATATATTCTCCTCAGCCGCGTTTAACACGTTCTGGCATTCGATGGGTTGGTTAAATTAGTGAATGTTTAGATCTGTTTAAGGCTTATGAGCTGTTTCGTGTGCTGTACTCAACTAGTCTATGTAATCCAGCAGGGGGCGACATTCACTCAGTTGGTTAAGGCAAATGCAAGTTTCATGTGACTCTACTCACCCACAGCACTGTCTAGCAGAAAATAAAACGTTTTCTTTCAAAATACTTTGCATGAGTCGGAAGACTTAAGTTTGATGCGAAAAGACCAAACTCTCCATTGGTTGCAAAGAATAGGAGCAAAAGATAACAACTGAAATGGTAAATGTCGTGCTGTAAAGACAACGTACATATCTTCCAAACAAAAAAGGCAACATTTCGCCATTGTTCGCCCTCTACAGGTTGAATGAAGAACCGCACCCAAGGAGAGATCGGTGCTTTATGCTGTGGATGAACATTTTGGATGCTCACGCACTCAATTTCTGTCAAGTGAGGCAAAGTCATGTTACTTTTAACAATCAAAAACAATTTCCAAGCCAAGTCGCAGCACCAGAATTGCCCCGCTGCTGATTTAAGAACAGGAGTAGCCTTGAGTTTCTTTGAAGGATTAATTGTTTTGAATTAGCTTTGAAGCTAACAAACCATTTCTAGGTACACATCGAACGTTTGGAATTATTACATTTTTTTAAAAGTGTATTATGCTCACCAAGGCTGCATTTATTTGATTAAAAAAAAAAACAGTAAAAACAGTAATGTAAAATATTACAACTGTTTTAATACATTTTAAAATGTAATTTATTCTTGTGACGCAAAGCTGAATTTTTAGCATCATTACTTACGTCTTCAGTGTCACACGATCCTTCAAAATCACTTTAATATACTGATTTGTTGCTCAATAAGTTTTCTTATTAAAAATGTCGAGAACAGTTCTTGCTGCTTTATATTTTTGTGGAAATCATGATACACTACCATACAAAAAGTTAAGAAAAAAGATAAATTAATAAATGCTGTTCTTTTGAACTTACTAGTCATCGATCAAGAAGCTTGAAGAAAAATGTATCATGGTTTCCACAGAAGAATTAAGCAGCACAGCTGTTTTCAACATTGATAAAAATGTCTCTTGAGCGTCAAATGAGCATTTTAGAATGATTTCTGGATCATCTGACACTGATGACTGGAGTAAAGATGTTGAAAATTCAGTTAACATCGGATGCAAAATTCACGTTTACTTGGTGTTTGCCTATAAATGTGTCTTAGCAGTGAGTGGACACAACCACCCTACAATGACAAAAATCCATTCACTCCTTTTTGTATTCCCCAAAAAACTAAACAGTCTCAATTATCAAGCCGTATTAATTTTCTGAGCAGTATGATGTCATATTGCTCAGGCCCCACCCACAACCATAAGCAATGCAGGCGTTTTGTAGTTGGATGTAAAAGTGAACATAACCGACATCAGAGCCTCTGAGGAAGCAGTGGATTCGTTTTGTTTTTTATGGTAATGTGCCACCGAATACACACACACACACAAAAAAAATAAAAACAGAAGAGAGGGGTGTAGTGAGCAGTAGCTCATTATCATTTAAAGACACATGCACTGAAATGAGTCGCTGTAAACAGAGCTGTTTTTGAAAAGGTAAAAAGGGCGTTTTACATGACCACTGAAGAATTTTAACCGAAGTATGTTCTAGACATTTCATCTGGAAAATGGGCATCCAACGTCCTTTCTAAATTTCACAATCTTACTGTTTTTACTATATTTTTAATCAAATAAATGCAGTCCTGGTGAGCATAAGAGACTTCTTTCAAAAAAAACGTAAAAATATAGTGATTCCAAACTTCTTGTAGTGTAACTGAACAGTTATTGTTTGTTTTATTTGTTGTTTGTATGTGCTTTTAGTTTTAATGTCACTTATAGTTACAGCAACTGTGGATTGTAGTAAGAAACCATTAATGTCTTCCTCCCAGTTTAAGGTAACCAGACCCAATTTCTTTCAGCATCAACAGTCACAGCAGGAAAGTTGGACTTTTACAGTTTTATCGCAACTCAGAAACAAACTAAAATTACCACCATTGGAGGGAAACCAACCAACCAACATTTTTTTTTACACACAAGTGAAATGCAAGGACAAGGCCCTCATTTTCAGGCATGGTAACGTTATTTTAGTAAAATAACACAACCGAGCATTTTTTCGTCTTCTTTTTTTGAAAATTAAGAAATAAAAAGCGTAGATGCTTCATTATTTAAATTGAATGAAATAAAAAGAACAAGTGCTGCACTGCAGTATGTGGGTTTCTCATAAACGCAAAGAAAACCAATTAAAAAAAGGTTTGTTATGAAAAATTGACATAATAAAAACAGTGATTCTAGACATTATTAATACTGTGTTTCACTAGATGGCAACTGGGTTTTTTTTTAGTCTTATAAAAAGGACATCACTACGAAAAATGCATCAGGCTTTTTAAAATATGCAGCGCTCCAATATAAAGTGCTTCATTACATTGTTATTTCATTTTTTTACAGTTTCTTATTAAAATATTGTATTCCCTGGAGTGAAACCATAGTAAACATGTTACACATTGGTAAAAATAAACATTTTGGAATGTCTTTAAAAAGTCCCATGGGCTGATTTTGGTCAAGCAGAGCTTGTCCCGGGAGCCTACAGGAAAGAAAAACGTTATTAGTCTTTTTACTCCCAAACAAACCAATAACCAATCAACTGTTTAGGGTCTGGAGGAGTTAGTCCACCTCAATCAAGTTCAAGCAGCAGAATGCCAAAAAATGGGTTAAAAGTCATAAAATGCCATTGCAAAAAGCAGTTGTGAGAAGCCATGCATTTGGAGAGGCTGTTATGATGGATAGTAAAGGCTGTCTTGAAACCATTCTCACCCTTAAAACACATCAATACTATAGTAACAAAATATTAAGAACATGGAAAGTATATGGGTAGTTGACGAATGTAAAAATGACCATGAGTTTCTAAAGGCAACTGCATATAGTTCTGTGTATTTTTGCAACGTTTGAGCCCCCTATAGCTCACTGAACATCATTTATTGTTCACCTACATTTCCCTATGTACCATCTAAATGTCATCCAAGATGTTCATGTCTTTCCTTCTTCGAAAAGAAATTAAGGTTTTTGAGGAAAACATTCTAGGATTTTTCTCCAGATAGTGGACTTCAATGGGTATCAATGGGTTGAAGGTCCAAAATCCAGTTTCGGTGCAGCTTCAAAGGGCTTTGCATGATCCCAGCCAAGGACTTAGGGTCTTATCTAACAAAATGATTGGTCATTTGTAGGGATGCACAATATTATCAGACAGATATCGGAACTGTCTGATAATGGCTTTAAATGTAAATATCGGCATCGGATATATCTTGCCAATAAAAGGAATAACGTGGTAGCAATTAGATCACGTCAGCAGTGTGGTTCATTCTTGAAGCAAAGTTTTGCCTGAATGATGAATAGATTCACTGTTTTGGATCACTGCATTAAATCTGAGAATGCAGGTACAGAATGACGCATTCGGTTTGTGATAAAGTAAACGGTAACGCCCCATTTACACGGGCGTTAGCGCTTCTCAGTTACTTTGAATAGAGTGACGTCAAGCGTTGCCGAACTGAATTATGGGTCCGTTATATCACGTCACTGGTGTCGCTCGCGACAGAAGTTAAAAATTTTTAAACTTTTCAAGCACCAACGCAGGCGTCAGCCATTTAGATTGCCTTATGCAAATATACTAGTGCAGACACTAGCCAATCCCGTTCGGTGCAGACACTGGCCAATCAGCGCAAAGCTTCAGACACACCCTCCCTGAAGCCTTAACGCTGACGCCGTGCAAATGGGGCGTAAGAGCATGTGCAGTGGCATCAGCGGCAGCCTCCCCCTGGTCCTAATGCCCTTCGCTGAGATGTTTTAATTCTGTAGGGGGCACTGTTGGCCTATTTCTAATAAAATGAAAATAAAATACACAATTAATATTTAGACTGTTTCTGATTAAATAAAGCAGTAATTGATGTTGATGAAATTGAGTGTTTTTATTTAAAGGTCAGAAGCTATAGCTTCCATGAATTAAAAAAAAATAAATAAATAAATCACTAACATAATTTATCACATAAATAATTTTATATATACTGATTTATTCATTAATGTGTAATATGTTACATTTTTTATGCGCTTATGAGCTCCAAAATATTTTCAGAATTTTCACAACTGTTTGTTTTGCTTTAGACCATCTACAAATGTTAAATCTTAAAATAAAATGTTATGGTTACCACTGCATTTTTCTAAAAATAAATAAATAAATAAAATAAAAATGCAGTGATTGAGTTTGTAGTTATTGTCAAAGCTTCAGCGTGCTGTCATTATAAAAGAACTTAAAAGAAATATTTAATTCTAACAAATAAGTTCTTGTTAAAAACTAACCAAAATTAAATATAATTTGGTTATAATTTCTGCACAGGAGAGACTTGGTGTTGTTTACAAACAAAAATGAATATATCGGTATCGGCTATCGGCCAAAATGAGTTATCGATATCCAATATCGTGCATCCCTACTTATTTTCTAAATAAATAAATAAATAAAACTTTATATACTTTTAACCTCTTTTTAATGCTAGTCTTGCGCTAGC
>JAHKKF010508115.1:0-14744 GCA_019740295.1 Labeo calbasu
GGCAGTTTAACTGTTCAGGACAAACAAGGGGCTCATGAACAACTATCACTAAACAGAAAAAAACTGCTGTGGATCATTCAGGTAACAACACAGTAATAATCAGGTGTATGTAAACTTTTGAACAGGGTCATTTTTATAAATTCAACTATTATTTGCTCTTATGGACTACATGTAAACATCTCTTATGTGAAATATCTTATTCAGGTCTGTACTAAATAAACAATAACATGCATTTTGTATGATCCCTCTTATTTTGGTGCAATTAACATTTTGCAAATTCTGCAAGGTGTATGTAAACTTTTGACTTCAGCTGTAGATAGTCTTCTAAGAGGAAGTATAGAAAAACAGAATACCTTTGGTTCGTAATGATTATCAAAATATCAGAAAAAAACAGCCCAATGTTTTTTTTTATCTGATTTTAATAAATCTTTCCCCACCAAAACACCCTTGAAAATATAAGCAAACAAAAAAACATACAACAGAAATAAAATGCAATACATAGTCAAATTACAAGCACATAGAGATGCCACAAAAGGTATATGAACACTTAAACACTTAAAAATGCTTTCGCATTAGATAAGCTGCATCTGAAGACAAATAATGCACAAACTTTTCTCAGAACTACTTTTTTTTGCAATGACATTTCACCATATAATCACCCATGGTTTTTAGTGTGTGTGTGTGTGTGTGTGAAGCCTCAAGTTCTCAAATTCACAGGTTTTCTAGCCGAGAAACCACAGGTTTAGGTCATGACATGATTTTATGAATATGTTCCACTAACCTCAAACAAACAGAACAGCCGATATCTTTCTGTAAAATGTTTTGCTCAAAAGTGCCATCTTTCTTTTTTAATAAAATATCAACACAAGTGTCATTTGTTATCTAATGCAATGGCTATCAGACATTTTAAGTATGACTTAAGTGTTAAAATACTTTTTGGGATCACTGCAAGTCATAGAAAATGTGATTAAATTTTCACAATTTAAATATATTACACCATATTTAATTACATCATATATTACATTATTACCTTCACCAAATAAAGTTGCAAATAAAAATGCAAACCAAGCCCTGGTAAAAGCATACATTTTTTAGGACCCCTAACAACATACTGCATGTAGTGTTTTTATTTTGACAACATCTCCTCGACATTAATATCTGTTGTGGTCAAATCATCTGGTTCTGTCAAGTCTTGTACATCAAAGTTCGTTTCAGGCTCCGGACTCGGGTCGTTTTGCTCTGTACTGACTGCTTCAGCAGAAATGGTCTCTTTGGGAGAAAGATGGGGATCAGATGCTGACATAGGCTCTTGTTCAGAAACGACAGGCTTTTCTTCTTGAGGTGTTACGGGTTTGACTGCAGTCGAGGGATCTGATTCAGCTGTAGTCAGGCTGCTCAGATCAGTGCAGAGATCCAGAACTGAGGTTACAGGCTCCTTCTGGGGGAGAACAAACTCCAGCGGCTCCAGAACCGCATTCACATTGATGCAGCCAAGACTGCCATATTTATAAACCTGGGTTGGCGGTACGCCTACAATACAAATGCAAAATAGGCAACATCAAATGGTGTTTGCAACCCATTTTATTTTGGGATGTGACAAAAATAATTTTATCCTGAGGATATTTACCTAGTATGAGAGCAAGCTGGGCTGGAGGAAAGAGAACTTGTAAACATCGGTTTAAGAAAGGCACCATGTCTTCAGCAAATGCACTGCAGAACTGAACGAATAACTCCCGTTCACGGCTGCTGAAGGCGGATTCCTCAGCTCGATGGAAAACCAGGATCAGCTTGGTCACCTAAAAACAGAATAACATTGTGACATCAGATTATGTCAAAACAGGGGAATAAATGTTTAAATAAATTTATTTCTGCAACATTTTTATGTCTATACATTTTTTTAAATCTTTCCACTTCTGTGAGAATGCGGAAGTATGGAAGCCCGTTTCCGCCACTGAATAAAATGTTTTTAAATAAGGTAATTGCAGTTTTTTTCCATCTGACAATTCTGACTTCTTTTCTCAAAATTGTGAGATGTAAACTCACAATTCTGACATTTTTTCTCGCAAATGCGAGTTTGTATCTCACAATTCAGACGTTTTTTCCTTGCAACTGACTTTTTTCTCAAAATTGAGAGATAAACTCGCAATTCTGACTTTTTTCTCTCACAAATCCGAGTCTGTATCTTGCATTTCTCAACCTTTTTTTTTTTCTTTTCACAATTCCGAGTTTATATCTCAATTCTGACTTTTTTCCTCAAACTTTACGTTTTTTCTCAGAATTGTGAGATATAAACTCGTAATTCTGACTTTTTTCTGGCAAATGCGAGTTTGTATCTCATAATTCGGACCTTTTTTCTTGCAATTTCGAGTTTATATCTCACAATTCTGACTCTTTTCCTCGCAATCTACTTCTCTCAGAACTGCGATGTAAACTCGCCATTCTGACTTTTTCTCGCAAATGCGAGTTTGTATCTTGCAATTACGACCTTTTCTCTTGCAATATCTCACAATTCTGACTGTTTTCCCCTTGCAATTGACCTTTTTTCTCAGAATTGTGAGACATAAACTTGCGATTCCAATTCTGACGGGGAAAAAAGACTGACATCTTACAATACTGACTAACTTGCAATTGTTTAAAGTTTAAATCTTGGAATTCTGAGTTATTTTCTCACAATTATGACCTTTTTCCTCAGAACTGACTTTTTTCTCAGAACTGTAATATAAACTCGCAATTTTTTTTTCTCACAAATATCTTGCAATTCCGACCTTTTTTCTTGCAATTCCGAGTTTATATCTCACAATTCTGACTTTTTTCCCCTCACAGTCGACCTTTTTTCTCAGAATTGTGAGACATAAACTCGCAATTCCAATTCTGACGGGGAAAAAAGATTGATATCTCACAATACTGACTAACTCGCAATCGTTTAAAGTTTAAAGTTTAAATCTTGGAATTCTGAATTATTTTCTCACAATTATGACCTTTTTTCCTCACAATTCCGAGTTTACATCTCACAATTTTGACTTTTTCCCTCGCAACTGACTTTTTTTCTCAGAACTGTGAGATATAAATTTGCAATTGCGAGGTATAAAGTCCAATTATGAGGGGGGAAAAAGACTGATATTTTCTCAGAATTTCTGTGTTTATTATCTCACAATTCTGACTTAACTCGCAGTTGTTTAAAATTTACATTTTTTTCAGAATTGTGAGAGAAATAACTCAGAATTCCGAGATTTAAATTTACAAATCAGAGATAAAAAAAGTCACAAATGTAAGTTTATTATCTCTCAATTCCTTTCCTTCTCAGAATTGCAATTCTGAGTTATTTAACTGAATTTTTCTCACAATTCTGAGTTTACCTCTCACAGTTTTGACTTTTTTTCCTTGCAATTGACTTTTCTCAGAATTCTGAGATAAACTTGCAATTGCGAGTTATAAAGTCCAATTCTGAGGGGGAAAAAAAGGGGGAAAGGGGAAAAAATATGTTCTCAGAACGTCCAAGTTTATATATCACAATTCTGACTTAATAACTTGCCACTGTTTAAACTCTGAGTTATTTTATCCCAATTGCGAGTTTATATCTCGTAATTCTGAATTTTTTCTCAGAAATGTGAGATATAAATTCACGATTGATCATGTGACACTGAAGACTGGAGTAATGATGCTGAAAATTCAGCTTTGCATCACAGGAATAAATTACATTTTAAAATATATTCTAATAAAAAACAGCTCTTTTAAACTGTAATAATATTTCTGACTTTAAATGAAAAAAAATCCCCCCTTACTCACCTGTAGTATATATTACTAATATATTATTCATGTGTATAATTACCTTATTAAGGGCTTCCTCAACACATCTGCTAACTTCCTGTGCGAGTCCAATCGGGCAGCACAGTCGTAAGTCATTAAAGGCTGTCAGGACATTATTGAGGAAGCAGGCTAGAGGTGGGAAATCCAGCAGGGCCATGGGGGGCTGCAGTGTTCCCGGCTGGGTGCTTGGGACCGCTGGAGGAATGGTGCTTCCAAGTATCGACGGGAAAGAAATCAGCGTGTACAAATTCATATCCTCTTGGAACTTGTCCACTGCTTCCTGAATAGCTTTCCGGAACGTGTCCACGGCAACCTGCTGAAATATAGGAGCGAGCTGCCCACGGAAATCCGCCCCGACTCGGCTAAACGAAAGGCCGAAGTACATGCACTGGCCAAGCAGAGAATCCAAGCGGCTTCCCACCCCACGCTGGAGGTCTCGATCGAGGGTCTCCAAAAACTGAGCCGCCTGCTGTACCACCCATCCGTGGAAGATGGCACTCTCGTTCAACGCCTGACCCCCAGGCGGCAGCAGCGGATCCTCGTCGGAGAATATGGCGCGATATTGGGTGATGATGTCGAAGAGATGCACGCGGCAGGTTTCGATGGTTTTGGTAATGTGGAAGTACGGGTCTTCATCGGGGATGGCGGCGAGAATGGATCGCAGCCAACTTCCACGGGCTTGCAGGAACTTGACACGGAGCTCGGCTTCGGTGAAAACATCCATTCTGCGCAGGTATCCGATCACACGCAGGCAAACCGGGAGCTGTGTGTTACTACGCAGCTGTTGAAGAAGTTGGTTCAGCATGAGCTGAGCAGAGAGTCGAACCTCATGCACAATTCCCTAAAAAAACAAAAAACAAAAAAAAAAAAAACACACAACCGACAATATTATTTAGTAGAAATATTTGCAATTTTTCAGCTATTTTATACTTTATACACAAAAGTCTTATCACATGTCTTAACAAATGTACCATATTTTGTGAGATTTAAGCTGTTACGCTGTCATCACAAATGCGCTGCAATTTATATTCCAAAGTTTGTTTGTTTGTTCATTTATTTTCTTAGTGATACCTTTATATATGCATTTAATTTTTTTTTTTGCAGGATTGAATAAATGTTAAAGGGACAGTTCACCCAAAAATTTTGCAATAATTTATTGCCAAAGATAATTAACGTTTTTTTTTCTATACCGTGTCAGTGGCTACCATCAGTTGTTTGGTTACCAACATTCTTCAAAAAATCTTATTTTGTGTTCATAAGAAAAAAGAAACTCATACAGGTTTGGAACAAATTGAGGGTGAGTAAATAATGACAATTCCCATTTTTGGGTGAACTGTCTCTTTAAATGTAAAGGATTTGTTGTGACTAAATTTAATTAAAAATGTAATTTTTTTGCAGGTTTGGTCCTGAATAGATGTTAAAGGTATAGTTCACCCAAAAATTAGAATTTATTCCTCCTCAAGTTGTTCCAAACCTGTATGAGTTTCTTTGTTGTCAAAGACAATGAATGCTTCTTTCTTCAGAATATATTATTTTGTGTTCAAAAGAAGAAAAAAACTTTGAAACAAATTGAGGGTGTGTAAATGATGACAATTTTCATTTTGGATGAACTATCCTTTAATTGTTATGGAGTGAAGGAAACTAAAATAGGTTTACAGTGTTTATAATGTTTGTAAACATTTTATATATCTGTATTTTACATAATTTCTAAGTGTATTATTAAATTTTGACTTATATATTTGACTTCCAATGTTCTGGAAAATAAGGTAATAGTAAAAAACAAGGAATTATCAACAGAATCATATGTACCTGAATGACAGGAAGTGATGAATGTTTTTTCTCCAGTCTCTTCACATAAGCAGCGAGCTCTAACGCCTCCTCATAGTATCCGTTACGGACGCAGGTGTCCATCAACTGAGGGATCTCCAGAATCTCCAAGATCTCAGTGTGTCGATTCAGTGTAAGGCTGTTCATACGCCTGCTGATGCTGATCTCCTCTGCCTCTTTTATAAAACCTCTGCAAAGAAACGACAAAACAGAAACAGTTACTTACAGCACTTCTGAACATATTTTATAATGAATACTGCATTGTAATATGGTTGCTTAGCTTCAGTAGCAATGCATTTTTTCTTCATTGGACTAATATAAAATTCAAATGATGATAACTTTCATTAATTAACATTAGTTAATAAACATAGTTTTTGAAAAAAACTGACACTTTCATTTAACAAGGATGTATTAAATTGATAAAAATGTGACAAAGACATTTATAATGTTACAAAATATTTCTGTTTCACATTTCACAATAACACATTTCAGTTTTCACACCAATTAGAATGATTAGAATGAAGGATCATGTGACACTGAAGACTGGAGTAATGATGCTGAAAATTCAGCATTGCATCACAGGAATAAATTATATTTTAAAATAGATTACATCAGAAAATAGTTACTTTAATAGGTAATAATATTACAGAATTTTATTGTAATTTTGATAGAATAAAGGCAGTTTTGTTGAGCATTGGAGTCTATTGTATTTTGAAAAGTACATGATCTTGTAAGCACAGGGTTTAAATGTATGTTTCTTGAAGAACTTAAATACATATTAATAACTCAATGTACTACTTTTAAGTTATAATAGCTATTAACGTTCAATCCAAAAATAAATTAAAATTAATTACATAAAATGAAATAAAAAACATATATACACTACCAGTCAAATGTTTATGAACAGTAAGATATTTAATGTTTCTTTTAAAGAAGTCTCTTCTGCTCCGCATTTAATTGATCCAAATTAAACAAAAGAAGTAATATTGTGAAATATTTTTACTGTTTAAAATGATTCCTGTCTATTTTAATATATTTTGAAATGTAATTTATTCTTGGGATCAAAGCTAAATTTTCAGCATCATTACAGCTGAGTAAAACGGTTGAGAACATTATTTTCAGGATTCTTTGCTGAATAGAAAGAACCAAATATTTATCTGAAACAAAAAGACTTTGCAACATTATACACTATACCATTCAAAACCTTGAGGTCAGTATCATCTTTTTTGGATAAAGAAATTATAGAAATGAATACTTTTATTTAGCAAGGATGAAACTGATCAAAAGTGATAATAAAGACTTCTACTTCAGATAAATGCTGTTCTTCTGAACTTTCTATTCATCAAAGAAACTTGTACTCAGCTGTTTACATAATAATAATACATGTTTTTGAGTAGCAAATCAGAATATTTGAATGATTTCTTAAGGATCATGTGGCAGGAGTAATGATGCTAAAAAGTATGCTTTGAAATCACATGAATAAATTTCATTTTAAAATATATTCAAAAAGAAAACAGTTATTTTAGTCGTAAAAATATTTCAGAATTTTGCTGTTTTTGCTGTACTTTGGATCAAATAAATGCAGGCTTGTTGAGAAGAATAGACTTCCTTAAAAAAACATCTTACTGACTGTTCAAAAACGTTTGACTGGTAGTGTACATAAACAAATCAGTAAAAAAAAATAACCTGTCGAACTAATCTGTCTGTCTGTCAATCATCTGTCGTTACTTCCTCAATTAAGTTTTGACAGCGCGAGTGAAGCACTCACCTGCATCTTTCAGTAAAGCTGGGTAGTTTGTGCAGTAGTTTAGAGAGGCAGTTCTCCACCGTGCTAAAGTCAGTATAGATATGTTGTGTGCAGTCCGCGGTCCTGATGAACGTCTTGTAGTTAGTGAAGGCCAGTTCCCGGGTCTGCTGCAGGATTTGCGCCCGCTCCTCCGCCAGACGCTCGGGCTCCCGGTTCAACTCATCCACACCGCATGAGCTCAACTGCGACAAATACGCCGCGAAGTCCGAGTTCTCTCTCCAGTTCTCAGGAAAGCTGTCTTTAAAGATCGAGGCCAGGATGCTCTCATCTTCCACGTCTACGGCAGCCATGATCGAAAGTGTTCATTCAAATCCCTCCAACAAACTTTATTTAAACGACATGACGTCACAGGTGTGCGACGGATCTGAACCCACGTGGCTTACGCGCTGCAAGAACTGCAGTGTTTTTCGATCGTCTTTAGGAAGAATATAATTATTCTTTTCAATATGCGTCCGTTAACAGACGAAGAGACAAAAACCATGTTTGAGAAACTCTCTAAATAGTAAGTGACGTGCTTCGGTAAGAAATTAGAGCAGGAATGTAAGTTATTAACCAAAGTTTAGCTAAATTGTGTCATCATGTCATGCGTAAAAAGCCGTAAGCTAAACTATTTTACACTTTTAAGATGTATACTTTATTTATTTAATCAATTTGTTATTATATATTGTGTAATATTAGGAAACAGTAGGGTTTTTGTTTATTATATGATGGTTTTGTGGTGGAAATAAATCATATTAATCATATCATTAATTTAATCATATTAATATATTGTTGTATGATATTTATGATGTTATTTTTACTGTTATCTGTATTATGTTTGACAGTGTTTACATGGATATGTTTTGCATGGTTTTGGAATATTATTTACAGCGTTTATTTATATATTTTTAATTAAACTTACAGTATATTTTAATGCCAGTTCCATTAAGTATGCCCACATTTTGTGTTTTTCTAGCATTGGGGAGAATATCAAACTTCTTATTGATCGGCCTGATGGGACTTACTGTTTCAGACTTCATAATGATCGAGTATATTATATGAGGTAAGATTGTGACATGAAATGTAGTGTCCATAAACATTTCCTGTTTATTTTTAATTGCCAGTTGGCTTACGGAAAGATGAGCAATTGATAGTTTTGTTTTAATTGCATGTAGCTGCTGCAAATTAATTTATTAATCAATATTTAATCAATAATTGGGACTACACTTGCATATAGATGACCTTAAAGTGCACAGACATGGGGAAAAAAAACATAAAGTCCACTTTAAAGTAAAGCTAATGGAAATATTAATTTCATAGTTGAATAGTAATCTTATTTTGTCATCTTTTCCATTTTAGTGAAAAAATCTTGAAGTTGGCTACAAATATCTCCCGAGATAAACTGGTATCGGTTGGTACGTGTTTCGGAAAGTTCACAAAAACACAGAAGTTTCGCCTGCACATCACAGCTCTCGATTTCCTTGCTCCATACGCTAAGGTATGTATTCATTCTGGTTATGTATTTTCCAACATTTACATTGTTATTTTCTTGTTTATTAGTGAAATTGTATTGTGTAACCCTCTATAGAAATGAATGTGACTTAATTATGTCTATATTAACACTACCAGTCAAAAGTTTTTAATGTTTTTAAATGAAGTCTCTTCTGCTCACCAAGCCTGCATTTATTTGATCCAAAGTACAGCAAAAACAGTAAAATTCTGAAATATTTTTACGGTTTAAAATAACTGTTTTCTGTTTGAATGTATTTTAAAATTTAATTTATTCCTGTGATTTCAAAGCTGAATATTTAGCATTGTTACTCCAGTCACATGATCCTTCAGAAATCATTCTAATATTCTGACTTGCTGCTCAGAAAACATTTATTACTATTATTGTTGAAAACAGCTGAGTAGAATTTTTTTCACGTTTCTTTGAGTATCAAAGCATCCTTGCTAGATAAAAGTATTAATTACTATAATCCCCCCCCCCAAAATTACACTGAATTCAAAGTTTTAAATGGTATAATGTTACAAAATCTTTTTATTTCAGACAAATGCTGATCTTTGGATCTTTCTATTCATTAAAGAATCCTGAAAGAAAAAGTACTCAACTGTTTTAAATATTGATAATAATAATAATAATAGTAATAATAGTGTTTTTTGAACAGCAAATCAGCATATTAGAATGATTTCTGAATCAGTAATGGAGTATTTATGCTGAAAATTCAGCTTTGATCAGAGGAATAACTTACTTTTAAAATATATTCAAATAGAAAGCAGTTATTTTAAATAGTAAAACAATATTAATGCTTTTGTTGTATTTTGAATCAAAGAAATGCAGGCTTGGTGAGCAGAAGAAACTTCTTTTAAAAACATTTTTACAAATCTATAACTGGTAGTGTACATTTCTGTATCACATTGGACGTAAGTGTCCAGACCTTGACTGGCTATGTGCATATAGTGTATCATATTTCATAATGTAACATGCCTCATGTATGACATTGTAGTTTAAGGTGTGGGTGAAGCCAGGATCAGAGCAGTCATTCCTGTACGGAAACCACATCACGAAGTCCGGCCTGGGGAGAATCACAGAAAACACAGCACAGTACCAAGGAGTGGTGGTGTATTCAATGTCTGATGTCCCGCTGGTGAGACATTTTTGTTTAAACCTCCTCAAGGTGCAACAACAGTTGTCAGGTTAAAGGAATAGTTCACCCGAAAATGAAATTTTGCTGAAAATGTACTCATCCAAGACGTAGGTGAGATTTGGAGAATGTAGCATTACATCACTTGCTCACTAATGGACGCTCTGCAGTGAATGGGTGCCGTCAGAATGAGAGTCCAAACAGCTGATAAAAACATCACAATAATCCACAAGTGATCAACACAACTCTAGTCCATCAATTACCATCTTATGAAGCCAAAACCTGTGTGTTTGTAATAAAGCTTTGCTCCTCTACCCAAAATAAACTCCAGTGAAAAAAGAATCTTGTCTGAATCAGGAGAGAAAACAGTTATTTAGGTCGATTTTGATGTGAGAGGACAACATGGGATGGACTTTTTCCACTGGAAAAAACATTATTATGGATTATGTGCTCATATTTTGGCCAGAATCAACAT
This sequence comes from Labeo calbasu, assembly GCA_019740295.1. Lineage (NCBI taxonomy): Eukaryota > Metazoa > Chordata > Actinopteri > Cypriniformes > Cyprinidae > Labeo > Labeo calbasu. The sequence goes on from JAHKKF010508115.1 coordinate 10,541, forward strand.
TTGAGATTAAAACACCTTAATGATGAATTTGTTTCTTACAAACACCCAGCTTTTCAATTTACAAGATGTTAATTGATAGACTGGAGTGGTGTTGATTATTTGTGAATTATTATGATGTTTTTATCAGATGTTTGGACTCTCGTTCTGACGGCACCTATTCACTGCAGAGCATCCATTGGTGAGCAAGTGATGCAATGCTGAATTTCTCAAAACCTGTTTTGATGAAGAAACTCATCTACATCTTGTATGGCCTGAGGGTTTCAGCAAAAGTACATTTTTATGTGAATTGTTCCTTTAAAGGAGAAGTCCACTTCCAGAACAACAATTTACAAATAATTTACTCACCCCCTTGTCATCCAAGAAGTTCATGTGTTTCTGTCTTCAGTTTGAAGAAATGATGTTTTTTGAGGAAAGCATTTCAGGATTTTTCTGCATATAATGGACTTCATTGGTGCCCCAATTTTGAACTTCCAAAATGTAGTTTAAATGCAGCTTCAAAGGGCTCTAAATGATTCCAGCCGAGGAAGAAGGGTCTTATCTAGCGAAACGGTCTGGCATTTTTTTTTTTCTGAAAATAAAAATGTGTATACTTTTTAAGCACAAAAGCTCGTGTAGCACAGGCTCTGGGATGCGCGTCCACGACGCTACGTACTGTTGAATCAGGTCGAAAGGTCACGCGGAACGTAGGCAGAACTACAGACCCACTGTTTACAAAGTGAACGCGCAAAGACTAAGAAAGTGCAAGTATGTCAAACGCTGTTTACAAACAAAAAGGTACAACGATGTCGGACGATTCTGAAGTTGTAGGAGAAAATAAGATGGACTTTTTCGTCATACTCTACCTTTTTGAGCCGGAGTACACAGACGATGAACTTAGATGTGATTCGTAGCGTCGTGGACACGCATCCCAGAGCCTGTGCTACACGAGATTTTGTGCTTAAAAAGTATGCACATTTTTATTTTTGGAAAAAAATGACAGATTGTTTTGCTAGATAAGACCCTTCTTCCTTTGAAGCTGCATTTAAACTGCATTTTGGAAGTTCAAAATTGGGGCACCAAAGAAGTCCATTATATAGAGAAAAATCCTGAAATGTTTTCCTCAAAAACCATAATTTCTTTACGACTGAAGACAAAGACATGAATATCTTGGATGACAAGGGGGTGAGTAAATTATTCGTAAATTGTTCTGGAAGTGGACTTCTCCTTTAAGAAATGTATTCTGTAATCTTGTACAGTGCTCTCACTGTCTTGATCTCTTTTCAGGGCTTTGGAGTGGCAGCAAAGACCACACAGGAGTGTCGGAAAGTCGACCCCATGTCAATAGTGGTTTTCCATCAGGCTGATATCGGCGAGTACATCAGAAGTGAAGACACTCTTACATAAGAGAATATCTCCAGTATTCATGGACAGTTCATTATTGGCAATTGGATGTCGTTTTACACAAGTTTTTGACAGACTTTCACAGCTTGCATTCTTTTGGACAGTTTTCAGTGTTTAAACAATATATGCTGTAGGTGACTTTTCACTGACTATTTCTATATGAAAGAAATAAAAAGACCAAAATTTCAAGGTTTTGAAATAACTGTATTTTTTGTGATTTCATGAATTATTTTTTTCTGATTTTAAAATGATACAGGGCAGCTGGGTAGTACCAAACCAAACAGGATACAAAACCAGATCAAATCAGACCAACATTACGCAAGCTAGTTAAAAATAAACGGTGAATGAAAAAGAAACACTTACTTGCTAAACATTTTTTTCCAGATATTTCAAATAAATGCTGTTCTTTTGAACTTTCTATTCATCAAAGAATCCTGAAAAACATATTATTTCCACAAAAATATGAAGCAGCACAATTGTTTTCAACATTGATAATAAGAAATGTTTCTTGAGGAGAAGTCGGCATATCAGAATGATTTCTGAAGGATCACGTGACACTGAAGACTGGCGTAATGATGCTAAAAATTCAGCTTTGCATCACATAAATAAATTATGTTTTAAAAATATATTAAGATAGAAAACAGTTATTTGAAACTCAAATAATATTTCCCAATTTTAGCTGTAATTTTTGATCAAATAAATGCATCCTTAGTGAGCGTAAGAACAAAAAAAAAAATCAAGTTCACACTTCAGGTTTCAATAGCTTTTAAATCTAATGACTTTATTATGTAAAAGAACTTTACATAAGAAAGAACATCATAACTTCATGACACTTGAAAGTATCCGAACAATATTTGTTTACACCATTTATTACAGACATAACTTTACTAATCTTTGCTTTGTGGCTGTAAACCCTGTTTCCAACATTTCCAAGTTCAGACACTGCTAAAATGAGATTGAAGCTTTGAGACGTTTCAGCTAATGACCCGTTTCCCGCTCGGTGAAGCCTGCAGCACTAGAAAGGTATAATGTGGAGAAAAAGTGAAAGTTGGAGACAAAGTTTTCCATTTTCCATTGATACTGGGAATACGCTTGGCTGAACCACCAAAGGTAATAGATTATGCCCTAATGCTATTCTTCTGAGGTTAATGAAGAGCAAACATCCCCTTTACGGTCAGTTTATACAGTCAAGTATTATCTAAAATTACACAAGCATGTTTTAAAAATAGAATTGAGGTCAGGCAAATACTGTTGCAGTAGTAATAATAGCACAGAATGCAAAACCCTAATTATTCTAAAGCAAAGACGAACTGTCCCTCTTCTACCCAATTAACACAAGGTATAAAAAGCACGAGATACATTCTTAGTGATGTGCTGATAAAAGGCAAATCCTTTCATATCAAATCCAAAACATGATCTTCAGGAACATATTCCCTTTACAGAAAATGAATAACTCATAGACTTGGCTCAAAAAGTCCAAATAAATTACACCAAGCCATTCTAGTTCAGTTACACTGCATGAACCGTCTGCATTGTTCTGATGAAAAGCCAGTCGTAATAAGAAGGGAATGTCTAAAACAAGTTTCCATTGTTCTGAGAGTCAGTACATGAACAAAATTGGCACACAAACTCGTAACATAAATAAAAAGCGAGAATTACACTGATATTTATGGCAGACTAACATAAGTCTTACTAGTTTTGAAGTTTATTTCACCTATAATCATTTATCAGCCATCATGGATTGTGAAGAGTCAAATGCCTCAAATTTCCATATGTATATCTAGTCTTTTGTGTTAAAATGCAGTTGGCTTCATCTTTCAGGACTTCTTCAATGGCTACTAGAACCAAAGCATCAAAACATATTCCAATATTGTAAACATAATATCCAAGAGCATTAACACAAATCTGCATCTCTTCGGCTTGGTAAATGGAGTGATTTTCTAAGCCTCTTAAAATCTATCCAGACCACTCTAAACAGGCCTTTAGTGCTGTGATATAATTCTCATGTACTGCCATTATTTTTTTTAATATATTTTATATATTTTATGTAAAAACAACTAATTTTCTAATCATACAGCAAGGAGAATCTCACAAAGCCAGTCAAAAACATTTCCAAGACACACATTCACACCAAAATCAAAAGAAAAAAAAATGTAAATTATATATTACATAAGGAAAATTAGCAAAAATTAATAGGAGTAAATGAATACTATTCTGTAATTTTTTTTTATTTTGCCACATTTTATATTTACTTTATTTAAAAAGATATTATTATTTTTATTTACTTATATATATATATATAGAGAGAGAGAGAGAGAGAGAGAGAGAATTTCTAATAAATTGTAACTTAAATATTAAAATGTATCATTTTTATAACAAAACAGTTAATCTTTAATTATATATAAAATACGCCAAAATAATACATTATATTCTCTAAGCTAAAGGTTATAATTTCTAATAAATTGTAACTTAAGTATTAAAATGTATCATATTTTTATAATATAAAAAAAATCACTTAAATAAAATATAATACAGCAAAATAATACAAATTATATTTTGTAAGCTAAAGGTTATAATTTCTAAGAAATTGTAATTTAAATATTAAAAAATGTATTTCATGTGTGTGTATATAAGTAAATCTAAATATATTATATATATATAAAAATGTATTATTTTCCTGTATTTTTATATATATATTTTATTATTTAAAAGTGATTTTTTTATGCGAAAATTGATACATTTGAATATTTAAGTAAGAATTTATTAGAAATATTAACTTAAATATTGAAGTATCATATCGTTTTTATTTAGCTATATATATATA
>JAHKKF010508120.1:0-32875 GCA_019740295.1 Labeo calbasu
GCATCTTGATATGCCACACCTGTGAGGTGGATGGATTATCTCAGCAAAGGAGAAGTGCTCACTTACACAGATTTAGACAGATTTGTGAACAATATTTGAGAGAAATAGGCCTTTTGTGTACATAGAAAAATCTTAGATCTTTGAGTTCAGCTCATGAATAATGGGGGCAAAAACAAAAGTGTTGCGTTTATAATTTTGGTCAGTGTATATAACAGATCCAGAAATAACCACGTTGGTTAGAGAATCATTTATACATGCTCAAAACCTTTTAGCTTTTTTAACACAAATTGAAAATGTACTAGATAATCTACATTTTTACAAAATGTGATTTGTTATAGAAAAACTGCTAATAGCAAGTAATAATAAATTTACACAATTGCACCCATACAAGCTGCATGTTTATTTTACAATAAAATTACATAATCAAGTTTTTTTTTTAACTCAGCAGAGTTATTCATTTTTAAATGAAATATTTTCCAAACGTCAGGGTACAAAGCCAAAAGAGGAAGTCACTGCAAGAGTGTAAACGTCTGTGTACATGAATAGTTCTGTCCTGCTTTTGTAAAGATATGTATATTGTGTAATTTTCCATCTTGCGGGGTGGAGCCATGGCAAATTTCCATGCGAGTAGACAATAAAGCTTATCTTTTTCCAACAACTACTTACAGGCCATTTTGTTTTACTGTATATGGCTATATATTAAAGTGATAACAATAACTGAGCCCCTGTAGGAAAGACTAATTTGTCTAATAGCGTCTAGAGGAACTCCTACTCTATCTGTGACGGTGGGTGGAAACTTAAGCACTATTCTTAGCCACATCTTCCTGTCAGGGTGGACGTTCAAAGTTTCTCCATGACAATTACAAGCAATTGAATTCTTTGTTGTTGCTAAATGCTACATACACAAAGAAAGGAGAGTAACATGGAGTTAAAGTACAAACACTGAAGTTTCAGAGAAGTTTATATTGAATTGTGTGTGCGTGCGTACTTCTGTTCAAGTATTTTCCATGAGAGAGCGCTGTTGCTCCAAATATCCTACAGGCATAACTAATATGAAAGTCTACATTACAAACACGGAAGTCTAATACCTGGCGAAAGCTGTCTGTTAGCATTCCCATGCAGAAATATACGCCCTGCACACTCTTAAAAATAACGGTTTTAAAAGGACGTTAAGCATTGATGCCATAGAAGCATTTTGGGCACAGAACCTTTCAGTGAACAGTTCTTAAAAGAACATTTTTTTCTTGACGTGGAATACAAGTCTATCGTTTTTCACTGTAAGGAACCATTTGAGTAATAGAAATTGGTTCCAGAAATCTGGTTCCATGGAGCCAGAGTTGCCACATCACCTTATGAGTGATATTTTCTTTATATTAATGTGAAGTTTATTAAGTGATATCAATATTTTTCCCGGTCTTTGTTTTTTTTTTTGTAAAGTATCTTAAATACACAAATATGATGCTCACATTACATTTTTATAACTACACATAGTCAAAAATCTTGGTTGGAGGAGTTATCACAGGAACAGGATGTTCTTTATCTCATCCTGACTCAGCTTTTGTGACCTAAAAAGTGACTAGATTAATGGGAACATGCTGACGAAATATTTAAAAACTAGAATTGGTGACAAATCTATCGTTATATGGATAAACTCTCACTATGTTTGTGTGATTCAGATACAAGGAAAAGCTAACAGCCATTTCCATAAAAAAAGACTTTCTTCTCTGATGAGGAAGCGAGGCTGTGGCTTTTTACGGAAAGGCTTGGCTAGATCATATTGCTCAATAACAATAATCTACGTCAGGGTTCTTTTCAAAGCTGCCAATATGCGACATCAGCTTTGTAAAGACATGTCTCTCGATAAAAAGGACTGGATTTCAATGGAAAATCAGGGCCGTAAGCAACATTTTACCTAATCACTCCAACCATCTTCTATCACACTCACTTAGTGTTTTTCATCTGATCAGCTTGTTTTGAGACAAACACAGCCCTATGAAAGAGTTTCACCTGCCATTTTCTCTTGTTTTAAAACAAGTATGGTCACAAAACACTCTCAAACTAAAAAAAAAATTGAAAGTTACAAAAATAAGTTACGTCAAACAACGGCTTGGCAAATGGAAATTTTCCTAATTAAAAACGAGAAAACGCTGTATTTGTGATATACAGTTATACTGTATATATTGTTATTCAGTTTAATATAAAACAGTGAGTTTTAGCACATAGCTTTTGTCTGGCTAATATCTTTCAAACCACCCATGCGAAAAAACAAGTGCACTTTTATAATGTACTTAAAATGCTCTAACTAAAAATTATTCTTAAGATAACCTTAAGTACTTGTAGTAAACTTGAACTCATCTTTCATACACTACTGGGTTTAAGTGCACTACAAGTGGTAACTAAATACATTTTTTTAATACACAGATAGTATGTTATTCACGGTGTCCCAAAATAACACATTTGAGTACAGATGTTCTTGAGATTATCTCATTTTTAATATACACTACCAGTCAAAAGTTTTTGAACAGTAAGATATTGAATGTTTTTAAAGAAGTCTCTTCTGCTCACCAAACCTGCATTTATTTGATCCAAAGTACAGCAAAAACAGTAACATTTCGAAATATTTTTACTATTTAAAATAACTGTTTTCTATTCGAATATATTTTAAAATGTAATTTATTCCTGTGATCAAAGCTGAATTTTCAGCATCATTACTCCAGGCTTTAGTGTCACATGATCCTTTAGAAATCATTCTAATAATCCTGATTTGTTGAAACAATTATTATTGTTATCAATATTTAAAACAGCGGAGTACATTTTTTCACGATTCTTTGATGAGTAAAAAGATTCAAAGATCATTTTGTAACATTATACACTATACCACTGAAAAGCTTGGAAAAGGAATGAAATGATAGAAATTAATACTTTCATTTAGCAAGGATGCTTGAAGTGATGATAAAGACATTTATAATGTTACAAAAGATTTCTATTTCAGATAAATGCAGTCTTCTGAACTTTCTATTCATCAAAGAAACCTGAAAAATTCTACTCAGCTGTTTTTAACATAATAATAATGTTTTGAGCAGCAAATCAGAATATTCGAATAATTTCTAAAAGGATTGCGTGACTGGAGTAATGATGCTAAAAATTCAGCTTTGAAATCACAGGAATAAATTACATTTTAAAATATATTCAAATAGAAAACTAGTTATTTAAAACAGTAAAATATTTTGCTTTTGCTTTACTTTGGATCAAATAAATGCAGAGACTTCTTTAAAAATCAATCAAAAACTTAGGGAGAATAAGTGCAGGTTTTGCTCCCTAATGCCACAGTTTTTCATGGTGAACACAGTAAATGTATGTTACAGTTTTTGTCTTCATATAAACAACATATTAAAAAAAAAAAAAACATTACAAAAACATTTTAGACCAATATTTTATGGCAGTCCAGCGTATTCACAAAGCACTTTTGTGATTCCTGAAGAATCTGTTGGATACTCTCACCTGCTCTTTTTAATATAAAGTCACAAATTCTTTGCAAAAACCTGAAAAACAAAGCAAATGGCATCTCATATGGCTGTAAAAAGACTAGCCACTGGACTAGCCACTGTTGAATTTCTTCAGGTCTCATACTTCACATGTGACTCACACAGCTCACAGTAGTGTAACAAAGGAAATAATTCCACAGTAGGTTTTAGTAGGTCAGTAACTTTAATACCCCGATTATTTCTCCTAGTGCAATTAAAGTCTGGCCACCGATGACAATGGAGAAGATCATCTCGATCCGTTGCGCTTGGTGTTGTTGGCAGCAGTAGCAGTCTGTGATGGAGCCATAATGGGATGCTTCTCTATCCAGCTGTCGTCTGCCCAGTCGGGTCCTTGAGGGTACATCAGCCCCCCGACTGAATCAACCAGTCCAAACAGAGCCACCAGAAGAGAAAACGCGGTTCCGATAAAAGAAATCTTCAGAAAGCCGATTCCAGTCATGTTTCACTGCGGGTATCCAGGGCTGTCCATTAAAAACAGCAAAACACACACGAGCCACGCTTTCATCAATACCGGAAGTTAACAATATATATTGGCTCAAGAATAGCCTACAATTAGTTCTTATGTAATATAAAACTGCCATGTTTTCATTAATCTCACAGGAAAATTGAAACGAATTAAACGAATACTACCTTAACGTTACTTTGAAAAGCAAGATAAAAATGCCCCAAATACGACCCAAAATAGACAAAATACACAAAACAAAAGTTAAAATGTTCGTCTTTCTTACCAGGTAGGATAATGGTCTTGCTTATGTGGGAATTTCTTACAGCTGTGTCGGTTGATGTGTGTAGCTTTGTCTTTTCATCTCATGGCATCATGTAAAATCCCTTTCGTGGAGTGGGAGTTTCCATAATATGCATAAAATCCCGCGATGTGAAAGAGTCGTTCCTTTAAGATGAATCTTTTCAATGAATCACTTGAAGCGGTTCACAAAACCGGTCCGAACTACTCCAGGTTTGAAGAATCGGTCTACGCTGTTCTCGAATTAAAAATCGTGCTTACTTAATTTACTTATTTTACTTAAAGCGCGAAGAATTACATTAATAGCCAAAACAGTCAAAAATTAGTAGTCAAATGAAATGTGCAGGAAATGTGTTAACGACGACTGTATGACAGTTTTATAATTAACGCATATCCTAAATGACTATGTTTTTATGAGCGGAGACACGTTAAATTACAACAAGCTTCTCTACAAAAACGTAAGGCTTTGGAATATTTTACAGCATTTAAGGCAATACGTAAAGACGTAATTGCGTCAGAACGTAAAATGACCGTCGAATGTTTTTGTTTTTTTTTCTCGAACCGGTTCTTTGAAACTGTCCAAAAGAACCGATTCGCGAGAAGAAGTCAGACTGCCTGTTAATAATGCCATTTTATCTCAATATGTAAAACCAGCGCAAATTACTAACTCGTTTTATTGAAATGAGTCAGTGGTTAGTGAATATGAACTTTATTAGTTATTCCAGTGAAACAGGATGTTCTCTGAGTCATCAGAAAGTACTTGAAATGTCTAAAGGTAAAATGATTAAACGTCTTTAAATTCACAATTAGCATTCTTATACGCCGATTTTTTATGTGTTAAATATTTAATGACATTTAATGATGTAGCATGCAATTAAAAAACCCGAGTGTAATAGCCTACCATATGGGCAACGACGCAATGGAGGAGGTATGAAGATGTAAAAATGGTCTATGCTGTCCTCTTCTGGTGGTCGAAAGAGAGAAATGGATGAAATCGAAATTACCATAAATTATCGATAGGGGGAGCAGAAACAAAAACCAAGTACCTAAAAGACAATACCATGTAAATAACATAGTTATGAACATGGTAATTGACTAGTATCCTAGTACATACAGTTTTTGTAAGGTGTGCAATGGACTGCAGGCAGAGCTGGATAAATAGTACAATAATGTATTGCAGTCATTGTCTTTAAAAAGGAAAATTAAAACCTAATTAAATTAAACTAACGCACTAAACTGCTGCACACAGACGCAGCAAAAGGTCAGGAGAGAACTTCTATGTCATGTGCTGGACCCTGTCACGCTGTTTAGTGAATGCGACTCCCCACAAAATGTGTATGAAAGTCATTATCATGGTCATGGTGACCACATGAGAAGAGAAATGTTTGATTCACCAGACAGGATGACAAATGCATTATATATGATTTTGCATAGTTTCAGATACCTTCCACGCACTGTGTCGGGTTTAGCATGTGTGGTTTTGAAGACAAGTCAGCTGCTGTTTTTCCATAAGGTCTAAGAGGATTTCAGCTTAAGCTACTGTCTCTAACCAGCAACCACCTGCTTTTGCTTAATACAAAATATACAGGAAAAGAAAGCCTTCAGTTATAGCACACAATGCACTTATCAGCTACTCAATGACAATGTGTTTTGACATAATCTGTGGCCTTGTCATTGTGAGGAATGCTTATTTATAGAGACTTTGTAATCTTGATTGTTTATGAATAAACCCATAACGCTAAATCTTCATGAAGGATACTTCGAAGATAAGTTGTTAAGCGATTGGAGGATCTTTGCATGGCGGAAAAAAACATCAGAGAATTTAGACACTTGGGGTGGGTTATTTTAACATGGGGTAAACACCCCTAACAATGTTAAATGTGTGTTTTGTCTGGTTGTTTTATCTAATTTTTGTACCTAGTTTGTTTCATCCTTTTTTCTTTTATTTGTTTGCCTGTGTGGTTTTGTTGATCTGATTTCATTTTGTCTTTGATTTTATCTTGTTTTTCAATGTCTTTTTTCCTGTGTTTTGTATTTTCTAGTTTGTTTCCTCTAGTTTTTTGGTTGATCTAAATTCGTTTATCTAGTTTGTTTTGTCTGGTTGTTTTATCTAGTTTGTTTGCTTGTTTAATCTCATGCATGCTTGTTTTTCTGCTGTTTCATATATGTTTTTGAGTTTGTTTTAGCAGATTTGTTTGGTTTGCTTGCTTGATCTTGTTTATTTGTTTTATGCCTTCTATGCCAGCAGCTCTCATCTCTATGCACACATTTATACACAAAGTCTGAGTCAGTGAAGTGCCTTTTTTCATCTTAATGGTCCCCAGGTCTTATTTTCCAATCCTCTTTGTGTGAGTGACATGCGCTCTTGACAGAACCACAGCTAAAGCCACAAAGAGAGAGAGCGAGAGAGCGCAAAACACTCCTTTCTATCTCCTCACTGTCCCAGTATGCAACTCCCTCGGGCTTGAACATTCTCTTACTATCTCTAGTTTGTCAATCCCTCATTCTCAGTTCTCCTGTTATAGACACGCAGGGGCCGGTGGGATTCAGAGGTGGGAATATCTCCACGGCGACACCCCGGTCTCCATGTGAGCAGGTGCGTAAAGCATGGATCCACGATTCCTAGGAACTCGCTCGCCCTGGCTGTGAGCTCAGTCAAAGCAAATCTGACCGCCCTCCTCAACAAAAACAAACAACCACAGGATCCTGGAGAAATGAGACTGCGTTTTATCCGTGGATATACAGCCAGATAAATCACTTTCGACTATAGTTATATACTCTATATCTTGGATCCATAATTGTGCCGTTTTGAACAGGATTCAAAGACCATCGTTTAAATTTGCACAAGACTCAGCCACAAGACTGGCTTAGACTGGGTGGATTTGTTTTGGAAATGAACAGTGCACAGACTGTATCCCTAAACAGGACGGAAATGGAGGAGATTCCAGAAGGCTTCCAAGAACAGAAAATGAACCACGAGATGGTGAACAACACTGAATGTTCTCCCAATGGCTTCCCAGGGGTTCCTCATGTGTGTGGACACGAATCTGCAGCCCAGCGCTACACGGCAACACGCTTACAAGCAGGTTTTCCAGACAGGTGAGTCAAAGGTCATGGAAATGTTATCAGGTTTTGAGCATCACATATTCTTCTGAGCCTGTTTCTTTTTTTTGGAATACAAATCGCCTTTTGCCATCCTATAATTAAATGTACGACTCGTTCTAATCTTCAAGAACATCAAGATTAGGGGTTAAAATAGCCTTTTGTAATTGAAGAGCTTAAAAACTGATGCAGGGTCAACAAAAGTTGACATTTAAAAGAGCTATTCTGGGCATAGGTCTTTTCCAGCTAAGCAGTGGAGTGTGAAGTCCTGGCAAAGTCCAAATGGGTCAGATTTACTGAAATAGCTGCTGGTGCAGGAGGAAATTCTGACCCACATGTCCACTGACCCACATATGGTGAGGTGCATATAACCGTTTCACCTCTCTGTTGTGATGGGAGGAGACAACGGTCAGGGCTTTTAACGGCTGCCGCCTCTGACACACACACATGATACTATTCTTAGCAAATGGAGCTATGCTTATTGTCTGTACTTCCTTTGTACACACTTCACTACTACACTATCCACCCCATGGTCAAAAAGCTCCCCGGACAATCATGGGATAGCTACTCACATAGCCATTGCCTCTGATGATTTTGCCTAGGGGTGTCAGACTTAATAAAGTAAAAGATGAAGCCATTGGTTGCTTAAAATGAAAAAGATCAAAATTTGGGTTGTTGAATGGCATGCCAACAAATTTGGAGAAGAAATTGCTGTTTTATGGTTGGCCACGCATGTTAATCACTGGAATGCAAAGCAAAACACATCAGACTTGGTTATGAGTCGCATTTTAATGCTGTAACACAGCATCTTGCAACTGTGTTTTGTGTTATTTTCTCAAAAGAATGAGTTTTGAATTAAAATACTACTCTGATTTAATCAAAATCAGTTTGTGCTTTCATGTGGGTAACGGCTGGAAAGTCAATGGAGAGGATCTGTAATTTGCTTAAGTACTGTCATCCTTCAGCAATTGGTATCAGGTAATTGGTTGTGGCTGACTTTTAAATCTAGCAGTGGTGCTAGACAATTACCAGAGCCACCATGTGTCCTGTCGCTGGTTATAACATTATGGAATTGGGTAATTCTTGACTCTCATGACTTCTCATAAGAAGGGAGTTTAGAAAGAATATTATCTAAAATTGTAAGTCGTCATTTATTAAGCTTAACATATGTATATACACTACTTTAAAAATGTAATTCATTTGGACAATGGGCACGGCCATTTGTAAATTTTATGGGTCTGATCTTCTGGTCTTATCTGCATCCAGCTATATTTAGCTGTACAAAACTGCTTATTTTGCTGCTTGATATTGCAAATTGGTGTGTATTACCATGTTATTTTAATGTATTATCCTAATTATGAACGCACTGGCTTGTAGTGCAAACAGTTGTAGCGTTTGTTGTTATTCGTCTCGTACTATAGCGGATAATCTCACTCATTACTGCCTTGAAGAAAAAGGAGGATACAGATTTACAAATTTATGATGAATAGGTTTTCAATTACTTATTTTTTTATACTTCAAGCCAAAAATAATGTAATTAAATAGTAATTTGACAGCTTTTCTTGTCAGTGTGGCCGCAACGTGGACAACGTCGACAAAAAGATCTCTAGATATGAATACAAATAGGCCTACTTAATTTCAAGAACTTGGCAGATGCATTTAAAAAAAAGATTTAACCTTTTTCAACGTCTCGGGGATCCTTATTTGACACTGACCCATATATATACATGATGTTTAAATATAGATAGAGTGATGTGGCGGTAATGAAAGAGTTAACCATGCCGTCACCACGTGGATGTGGAGCTGTTGAGGATATGACGCGGGCTCTCTCTGTCTGCCTCGCTTTCTACATAAAGCCAGACTCATCACAAAACCCGAATTCAAACGAGACCGTCTAAAGGATCCGAAAACCGGGACAATAGTTCGTGTAGATGATTTAACCGGTTTTGGTTAACACATTCTCCAACAGAGAGCGGTAATCTGGGTTTTCCCATCTGACGCGCATCAGCTCCAGAAACACGCGTGCTCATTTACAAAAAAAGGTTTGAATTTATATTTACTCAAGTGTTATTTTAAAGTGCTTATTTTGGTAATGTGTTGCAGGAGGGATACTAACAAAGAAAATCTTCACCAGGTGTGTGTTTGCTTTCGATAGAGACTCAGGGTTTCCCTGACTTATATTTCTTAATGTACTTAATGTAGGTCACCGGGCCAGTAGTGCGAGTCTGTATTACTGCATTCAAAAAGAAATGCATGAATTCACAAATACAATACCTCTGTCTGTTTACCCCCGTCTGTTTGCATGTGTCAACATCTGTTCGTTTATTTTTATATCGCGCTTGCAGATGGAATAATGTTAGTAGGTCACGGCACTGTTATAGCTACGTTATTGCTGCATCAGAACGCGTGTAACGTTATGGTTAAGCGTTATGGTTATCAACTGACTGTGTTTACATCGTGAAACCTAAACGCAGTGTTCTTAACGTGGAATATTCCACGCGTCGCGACATGTGGTTTAACAGACAGAATCTGCGTGGCTTCCTGTTCACGCCAGCCTGCTGAACGTGCCTACTAAAATCGAAGGAATGAGAAATTCATTTTCTTAAGTAAATACTGTTTTTCACAAAGCAGAAAAAGAAAAGTGCTAAGATTTAAAACGCACTTAGAAAAGTTGAGACTGACATTAAAATGTAGATAAATCGACCGATATTTGGCCATAATAAGACAATGGCGCATGGCTGATTGCCATCCGCATTGAGAAGATTTAAAAACAACTGCATATCAGCTAAGCTGATACTGGGTCATTGAGATTATCGACCTCAGCCGGAGTCAATAAAAATATAGGCATTGGCACTGGTGCAAACAGCCGCATTAAAATCAAATAAAATCTCAAATATGAGCATTTTTAACATTTTTGGCATCAGCCAGACTCTATAAAACAATGACAGCCTCATTGGCACTAAAGTCCATTAAACAGACGCACCCAATCAAACAAAATGGCCAAATATAAGCAGGCATCTATTAATAATTATTCAAATTAAGCTACCAGTAACAGTCCAGGAGTGACCAAATGTGGTTCCTGAAGAGCTCATCTCCAACACATTTCTTTTAAGGTCTTAAGTAATTTCAAACATCTTGACTGATTCAGGTGTTCAGGTTCAGGTGTGTTAAGGGTTGGAGCTGAACTTTACAGGAAGGTGGCCCTCCAGTCACATGATTGGACAGCAATTGCCTAATCAATGGATATTTTTAAGATAATTTTGAGTAAATATGGTGTAAAAGACCTTTAGACAATTAGGTGAGCATTATTTATATTGGTTGGTTGACAGCTACTTGTCTGATTGGTGGAGCTTTCTTTGGAGAATCATGGGTAATGTAGTTTTTCATAGGAAAACTACAACAACACAGCTAAAAACATCACTGTTAAACATAATAAAAAATAAGTAGGAATAATGCAAACTGGTGGCTTCAATAAAAGCATATACCATTGATTAATAACTCATAACAGCTCATAAATTCTCCTGCGGAGAAAATAAATGGGATTTTTACTTATAGTGGAAGATCAGAAAATAAGAGACATTTAAATAGAGTGTCAATATAAATACAGAGATGGTTGGACTTTGCTCAAAAACAAAGTGACCTAACTGCTATTTACAGGTCATGTTTGTGTATTACTTTTTTTTTTAGCATGGCAGACTATCTGATAAGTGGAGGAACGGGCTATATCCCCGATGACGGACTATCCGCCCAGCAGCTCTTTTCAGTTGGAGATGGTCTCACCTACAAGTAAGTACTTTTCATTGGGTTCCTCTCCCTGCAGTGATACACTGTGTGTATGTAATGGGCATCCACATTACAGATCAGAACAGCAGTCTGTCCGAGACGGACTTACGGCGGATGAGCTTTGCTCTATGGGGGACGGTATGACTTACAAGTGAGTAACACGGCCCTTTATTAAGACATCATCTTCTAGTGAGCTCAATAATGGGCGCAAATGTTCCAGCTGTATCCAGTCTGGATGGTCTATTTAGGTTCCTTGGGAGACGATTAAAAGATTTTGCTTTCAATCGCTGGTGGGGGAACAGAATTTCAACCCTAATCTATGCCATATGTTGTATTAACATAAATTAGCCTGGTTAAGCCAGGGTATATTTATGTGGATGTAATTTGCATGGTTGATTTATAAAGGCTCAAGTCAAGTCAAAAATGAAAGTTTTCATCATTTATTCTCCCTCATGTAATTTTAAATCAGTATGACTTACTGTACTTCCTTCTTCGGAACACAGCAGAAGATATTTGGAAGAACACAGTTCAAACAACACACACATTGAAAGTCATACAGGTTTGGACTGACATGAGGGAGAGGATTTGTTGACAGTTAATGTGTAAAGTTCAAAGTGCGTCATGTTTGCCTATGCATATGAATGTCTTCATTCTTTGCACTCATAATGTATTGTAATAGTAGACTGTAAAGAGTCAAACTCATGTTATGACGGGTGACATTAGGACATGGTGATTTCACGAACAGTGTAGCCTTTAAGAATGAGATTACAAGGTGAAAGGTCCAGCTGTCTTATCTGTAATGAAAAGCGTGTAGGGATGCATTGCGGGCCGCATGACTATCTTCACGCCGGCGTCATGTGAGGGCCCTTCTACACGCAAATACACACAGACGGGGAAGAGAAAACACAGTTATGTCTAAAACCTCCTATAAATCTAACACGTATGTGTTGAAGTGATTTGTGAAAAACGCATACGTGTATTTAAACAGGTTTTTCTTTGTATGGCATTTGACACATGAGGCTCAGATCTCTGTTGTGCTGATGTGAGATGTCTCACCCCTGTGTTACTTTGCAGACTGCAGACTATTTTATCAGAAAGATAAAAGAGTTTTCTACGTCTCCAGAAATATTCAAGCAAATCCTAATTTATAACATTAGCTGACTCAGAGATCATATCAGTGTTTTTCAGCTACTTTAAAATGAACATGATCTGGAATTTATCTATTCAATGTTGGTATAAAAATTGCAGCAGGCCCCATTTGGATCTGTATCAAATCTGATTTAAAAACCTATTTTATACCTTTTGGGATTTTGGGCTTTTGTTACAGGAATAGTTCACTCAAAAATGTCATCATTTACTGTAATGTATGACTTTTTGTCTCCTGTAGAACACAAAAAACATATTTTGAATTTGGTTAGAACTGATATCTATTGTATGGGTGGGGAAAAACTCAGACATTTCTCAAAATATAATGCAATGTTCCTAAAAAGAAAGAAACTCGTACAGGTTTAGAACGATGTGAGGAAGAGTAAATAATACCATCCGCTATAGAGAAATAACGAGAATAATAACAATGTGCGGTAAACGGTAAAACTGTTTGCACTACAAACCAATGTGCTCATAATTAAGATAATACATTAAAATAATATGGTAAAACACACCAATTTGCAATATCAAGCAGCAAAACGAGCTGTTTTGTACAGCTAAAAATAGCTGGAAGTGAATGACACCAGAAGCCAGACCCATAAAATGTACAAAAATGAACAATTAGGAGACAGTATAAAATTCAATTAAAAACACCATTTGTAAATCTAGTGTTTACACTATGTTACCTGGGTTTGTTCAGAGCTGCTTGGTATAAAGCTGTAGTCAGCGAGTCTGTGGTGATATTTGGCACCGTGTTTGTCTGCATATTTGGAGGTAGTCTGGGTTTCAGTCTGTACTGTCTTTGAGCCTAGTGAAGTTTACAGTCTGAGTCATCTAAAACTGAGACTTGTTGTTCTACCAAAGACTGCAGAGCTGAAGTCAGCAGTGGACTCACTAAATAATTATCATAGATTCTAATATGTACATTTGAAGTCATTTTCTGTCATTAATTACTCAACCTCTTGTTGTCCAAACCCGTAAGACCTTTGTTCATCCTTAGAACATAAATTAAGATATTTTTGATGAAATCCGAGAGCTTCCTGACTCCGCATAGAGAGCAATGCAACTGACACATTCAAGTCCAGAAAAGTAGTAAGGACATCCTTAAAATAGTCCGTATGACATCAGTGGTTCAACCTTAATTTCATGAAGTGACGAGAATACACAGAAGAGATGAAATTGTTGAATAAAGTTGTTATTTTTGTTTTCCTAGCACACAAAAAGTATTCTCATAGCTTCATAAAATTATGGTTGAACCACTGATGGACATGGACTAACTTGTCAGTTGCGTTGCTGTCTATGCAAGGTCAGAAAGCTTTCAGGTTTCATCAAAAAATATCTTTGTGGTGTGAAGATGAACGAAGGTCATACAGGTTTGGAACGACATGAGGGTGAGTAATTAATGACAGAATTTTGTATTTTTAGGTGAACTATCCCTTTAAGACATTTAGGTCTGTAAATACAGAAAGTAACAAAGCAACACGTCTTCGCCACAACCATTCAGAACATTTCTAATGGTTGGTGTGAAGATTCTGAACTGAATTTCATTGTGGGTGGGGCTATGGCATCATGTAGGCGGGGCTACCCAGCACTACACAAGAAATAAAAACCAAACGACCGAAAAAAATATCCATTCATTGGGGCTTGTTGGGACAAGTAATCAGATTAACATGGATAAGAGCTTTTATTGCTTGATGGCACTTCACTTCCAGGACACAGTGTAACAAATACTGTTTCCCTGCAAAGTTCCTGGCAGTCAAAATAATTCTTGGATTTGTACAACTAAGGATTCAGACTTCAGCATGTTTAATCAGGACAACTGACTGTTTTAGCCTCATTTATTTCGGCTTTTCCTGAAGTTCACACCCAGCGTTGTTGATGTTTAGGGGTGTGTGGTCAGAACATGTGGGCGCAGAGGAACCCCGCCCTGTTCCAGCCGACACAGACTCCTTTTTTAGCCCAGCACGAGACGAGAAAATATGTTTATGTGATTCTGTGTCTCTCTCCTCTTATTTTCAAGTATACATAAACTATTCAAAATCCATCTAATTTTTTCTTTAGCCACTGGGTTTGGCACTTTCAGTTACCTTTCGTCTATATGAGGAGCTTTTTGCTCTCGTTCTCACTAGTATTTATGTAGTATAGGGTTGCCAGGTTTTCACAAAACCCGTCCAATTTTTACTCAAAACTAGCCCAAAAGTAGCACAATCGCGTTTTGAGGAGGTCCTACATTTCGAGGGGTAAAATACACGTTTTTGGCAGTGTTCCCCTGGTAAAATTCGCATCCCAGGGGCTAAATATTAGGGTCACTTCAACCCGCGGACATGAGAAACAACCTCCGGCAACAGTGTTAAAGTAGCCCAATTCCATGGGAAGTCAGCAGGATTTATATAGCACGTATCATTGGATTTCAGTAGGCCGGTGAAGGTTTGTTTCATGTAAATAAAGACCAGTCATAATGTCACTGAGCCTTAGACGTTCCTCAAGCTCACCTCAAAAACCACACTTAATTTAGAGCTCCTCATGATTTAAAGTGTCATAAATCCAGCCGACAGCATCAGGTTTTCATTATGCTTGAATGTTTATCTAAATAATATAACTACCCACAGGAGCGTCCTCATCTTCCGCCAAAATAAAATGGCAGTTTTGCAACTGTTTGCTTATGTTTGTGAGATTTGAGGCTATTTAATTGCTAGAAGTCATTCAAATGTTTGGGGCCAGTAAGATTTTGATTTTGTTTTTGTACTTTTATTCAGCGACATTAAAGACTTTTCTGATGTTGCAAAAGATTTTATTTCAAATTAATAATGTTGAACTATTTATCAAAGATTCCTACTGCAGAAATATTTTTTGAGCAGCAAATCAGCACATTAGAGTGATTTCTGAAGGATCATGTGACACTGAAGACTGGGGTAGTGATGCTGAAAATCCAAATTTTCATTCACAGGAATACAACACATTTTAAAATGGGAACATTTTAAAAATATGTTACAGACACCAAACGTTCGAACGGTAGTTTGTTTCTCTTAGAGGAGAATGTGTTTGATTTGATTCTTGGTCACTGATTGTTTTCTTTCTCTTTGTTTTATTTGCAGTGACTTCCTGATCTTGCCTGGCTTCATTGACTTCACCTCAGATGAAGTGGTGAGTGGTCTGGCCCGTGGCATCCACACTTTCATTCTCTCATTCGGTTTGTTTTCATAATGACGTGTTCGTTTAACCAACCCGTCTGCGTTTTCTATGCACTCACTATTTTTAGCTAAATGGCTGTCTCCTTTGTTTCATTGCTCACGGGCTTTATTGCTCTTTCCTTTTCTTCATCATCACAACACATCTTCTCTACATTTTTTTTAAGGCACAAATCATTGATATGTTTTACTATTTGACTTTCTTTAAAGGATTAGTTCACTTCCAGTGAGCATTTTCTGAAAATTTACTCCCATGTCATTCAAGATGTTCATGTCTTTCTTTCTTCAGTCGCAAGGACGAGCATTCGTGGTTAAAAAGTATATAAATATTTATGTTTTTAAAGAAAATGACTGATTGTTTTGCTAGATTAGACCCTTAATTATTGCTTGGGATCATTTAGAACCTGAATTGAAACTGCAATTTGGAAGTTTAAATCGTTGGGAACCATGCAAGACAAATCTGTGAATGTTTTCCTCAAAAAACGTAATTTCTTTGCGACTGAAGAAAGAAAGTCATGAACGTCTTGAATAACATGGGGTGAGTAAATTATCAGGAAATTTTTATTCTGGAAGTGAACTAATCCTTTAATAATGTAACTTAATATTACAAGTGCCTATTTTGATATTCATAAATAAATCCATAATTTTTTTATGTCAACAGTCTATTAAAGTATGTATTTTATCAATGTCGTAAATGTGTTTTAATTAATATTTAGTATCACACATTTTCCATGTGACCACAAAGATTTTCCGTAATTGTGAAAAGTAGCACTTCACTTTTTGTGGGCTTGTTTGACTTTTGTAATACTTGATTCAGCAGTTTAAATCTGCATCAAATTACTCAAACCAGCGTCTTTTTCTCCCCTTAATTTGAATTGTGTTCTATTTTGTGACCAGTGTCATTATAATCCACTTGCACACATTAAAATTGAAGGAACTTTGAACATTCTCCTCCTATCTTTTGTTTTATTTATTAACTTTTTATTGCCTTTGGCACACAGCAGCCCTTTAAAATCTCTGTCTTGAGTATGATAATGAATTAAATGAGGTCGAAGCTCGAAACATGAAACAACTGTGACCAGTAGTGAAACTGAAACTCCTGTTTGGGTTTGTGTAGGCTGGTTTAATAACAGCTTTCATGGCTGTGTCTGACTTTTCTTTGAGACTTTGAGACCATAGATTTTTGGGAAATTTACCACTGTAGTGTCCGTTTTCCCATGAGGCTACTCTTCCCCACTGATGTGAACGCAAAAGTATATTTTGGGAACTTAGGCTGTTGGTACTGACAAGGTGAAGGTTGCGAAGGGAATGTTTGCGAGCTTATCTGTGTTAGAGGAAAACTTCTCAGCTCTGGTGTGTAAATAAAGGTCACAGCCTTCACTGTCACCCCATTTTAACCATATCCACCCACCCATTTTTTTATTACTTTGATATACATGCACTTTCACCCACATGTGCAGTCTTATACACTACCAGTCGAAAGTTTTGGAAAAAGTAAAATGTTTATTGTTTTTTTTTTTTTTTTTTGAAAAAGTAGTCTCTTTTGCTCAATAAGGATTTTTTTTTAATCCAAAGTACAGCAAAAACATTTTTTAAAAATAAAATAAAAACTATTTATTATAACTGAAAGCAGATATTTTAAATAATAAAAATATTTCAGATTTTACTGTTTTGCTGTACTTTGGATCAAATAAATGTAGGATTGGTGAGCAGAAGAGACTTCTTTAAAAAAATTAAAAAAATAAAAATCCTACTGTTCAAAAACTTTTGACTGGTAGTGTATGTGGTATTCTTTAAAATAGTTCTTTAAGTTTTTTTTGACTTATTGTTTAAAAGTTTGGGGTTAGTAAGATTTTTTTTTTTTTTTTTCAGTATATTTGAAGGAAGTCTCTTACCAAGGCTGCATTTTTTTTTCTTTTGATCAAAAATAAACTAATATTGTGAAACATTATTTTAACTTAAAATAACTTTTTTTTATTTTTATAAATTTTAATTGTACTTTATTTCTATTATAGCAAAGCTGTATTTTTAAGCAACCATTACTTCAGTGTTACATAATCCTTCAGAAATCATTTTAAAATCCTGAATTGGAATTCGTGATACATTTTTTTTCAAGAGTCTTTAATGAATTTAAAGTTCAAAAGAACAGCATTTATTTTAAATATATATATTTTTGTATTATAAATGTCTTTACTGTAACTTTTTTTATCAATTAAATGTGTCCTTGCTGAATAAAAGTATTATTATTTAAAAAAAATCTTACTTTCCTTCAAACTTTTGAACAGTAGTGTTAATATATAAATATATATATAATATAATTTCTTCACATACAAATGTAGTTATCACCAGGCATAATTTTCCTGTTGATATGATATATGATAGGATAGCAGTTATTGATGCTCTCCTGCCTCTATTGGCCAGACATGGAACTACATCATAACTCTTTTAATAACACAATTTTTAAATATTTCTTTGATATTTTATGTAGGACCTGACTTCAGCATTGACAAAGAAGATCACACTGAAGACCCCACTCATCTCCTCTCCTATGGATACTGTTACTGAATCATCAATGGCCATTGCTATGGCAGTGAGTACCATTTAAATCTTTTATTTTTTAATTAGACTGAACATCTGTCAATCAATAATATGCATATTTCTGTCTTGTTGCTCAGCTTATGGGAGGAATTGGCATTATTCACCATAACTGCACACCAGAGTTTCAGGCCAACGAAGTGCGCAAAGTAAAGGTAAGACTTCGTCACCCTTCATAAATATTTAAGGCTTGTGTCTTCTGTGTGTGTTTGTACCTGTTAATATTTCATGTCATGGTCTCTCTGTGTGTGCCTGCAGAGGTTTGAACAGGGTTTCATCACTGATCCAGTGGTCCTGAGTCCTCGTCACACTGTAGGCGATGTACTTGAAGCAAAAGTTCGACATGGATTCTCTGGAATCCCCATAACCGAGACCGGCAAGATGGGCAGCAAACTGGTCGGCATCGTCACGTCTCGGGACATAGATTTCCTGTCTGAGAAAGATCACAACAAACCCCTAGAGGAGGTAAGACTGCTTGTTTGATCTAGTGTATCTATACTACTGTTCAAAGGTTTGTGGTCAGAAAGTTTTCTGTTTTTGAAAGATGTCTCTTATACTCTTATGATAAAAAAAAAACCAATCAAATTGTGAAATATTATTACAATTTAAAATATTGTTTTTCTATTTTAATACATATTAAAATGTAATTTATTTCTGTGATGGCAAAGCTGAATTTTCAGCATCATTACTCCAGTCTTCAGTGTCACATGATTCTTCAGAAATCATTCTAATAGGCTGATTTGCTGCTCAAAAAAGCATTTTTTAGTATTCTTTGATTAATAGAAAGTTCAAACAAACATCACTTATCCTTGCTGAATGAAATTATCTATTAAAATGAAACTATACAAACTATACAATATAATATAATGTGCTTGGCATGCTGTACTTTTATAGCTGTGCATCTGTAATTGTTTTCCAGGCCATGACTAAAAGAGAGGATCTTGTAGTCGCTCCTGCTGGTGTCACACTAAAAGAGGCCAATGACATCCTGCAACGAAGCAAAAAAGGTGAGAACACCAAAACACAGACTACAGTGCAATTTTATCATCGAAGCCATTTTAACTGAATGTCATATTCATTTAATTTGTACTTTTAGCTCGCTAGTCCCCTTCCACTTGCAGGAAACACCCTAAAATACAGTGTTTGAACATTTTAAAAGGTCTCAACGAGTTATATTAATTATCTCGGCAGGTAAACTGCCCATTGTGAATGATAAGGATGAATTGGTGGCCATAATAGCTCGCACAGACCTGAAGAAAAACCGGGACTATCCTCTGGCCTCCAAAGACTCCCGCAAACAACTACTGTGTGGCGCTGCCATCGGCACCCGTGAAGATGACAAATATCGTCTGGACCTGCTTATGCAGTCTGGGGTGGATGTAGTAGTTTTGGTAGGTCGGTTGTTCTGAAAGAAAGGTCAATCGTTCAGTCGGTGGTTTTGAAAACTAAAACGAAAGCAGGTGCTGCCTGTTGTTTGAGGGAGCTTATCTCCAAGATCAGTTTCATGGCCTATGGCCAAAACTGTCAGACTATTTTTGTCTTTCCATTAAAGGTGAAGTGTGAGGTGGGGCCTACTAGCGAAACCAATATAAAGTGTTTGTTTTTCAGGACTCGTCACAAGGCAATTCCGTATACCAGATTAATATAATACATTACATCAAGCAGAAGTACCCAGAACTGCAGGTTGTGGGAGGAAATGGTAAATATCGTATTAAAAAGCTATCATGACCAAATACTTCACAGTGTTCTCTCTAACCTGAGTGTCTGTCTCTCTCCGTAGTGGTTACAGCTGCTCAAGCAAAGAACCTGATAGACGCAGGAGTGGATGCGTTGAGAGTGGGAATGGGCTGTGGTTCTATCTGCATCACACAGGAAGGTTAGGACTCAATCTCACATTCTCATTGCTTGCAGAAATGGAATTAATGTAGAGCGGCATTAAAGGGATACAGGATTCGTACAAAGTGCTTAAAGGGGTCATCGGATGCTAAGTTCACTTTTACATGCTGTTTGAACATTAATGTTTGTTGGCAGTGTATGTACAAATCTACCCTGTAATGGTAAAATCCATGCGGTGGTTTTTAATTAATCTGTAAAAATAATATCCCCCTTTTCAAAATGCGGCTAAAGTAAACAGGCTCGTCACTCTACAGAGAGAAGAGAGGGGCGGGGTGAGCAGAGCTCATTTGCATTTAAAGCAGCCTTGACCAGAATGTGATGATTTTTGCAGAGCTGATTTTGGCAAGGTAAAAAGGATGTTGTTTTACACAACCATTGAGAATTTTTAACCAAAGTATATTAGAGACTTTTCATTAAGACCCTAAAGAATCATATCAACTTGTGGAAAATGGGCATCCGATGACCCCTTTAAAGTGCTTGAAGTACTTGAATTTGACTTCTTGAAATTTAAGGCCTGGAAAAGCCTTGAAAATAGCAATAGCAAGAGGTACTTGAAACAAGCGTTTAATTTTTTATATATCTTTAATATCTTTTAATGCAAAATTCACACAATTCAAAAAACAAAACGCTTTTTTATTTTAATGAATAAAAGTATTTTAAAAAAGCCAGTAGTAGTACTAACAATGGCGTGTAAACATGGCTGAAGATGCGAAAAGAGGAACAGATGAACCAAATGAATTGAGTGAGTCATTTAATTGATTCCAACTGATTCAAACTTGTGACTTTGCTCACTCATTTCAAGCGATTCACTAGCGAAAAAACAAACAAAAAACAGATAAAGTTGAAGGAGCCAATCAATTTGGAATTTTGACATTGCTTGTAACAGTTTTAAAAAGCACGTGATTGGGGAAGCTAAGTTTTTTGAAGCTCAGAATCAGTTAAACCATTGCGTCGCAAAGTGATTCACTGTTTCAAAGCACTCCAATTGGATGGCAAATCGTGAATCATTTGATTCAAATCAGGACTTTAAATTGTGTAACACGAATCATTTGATTTAGATCCGGCTTTCGGAGCGGGTTCGCAAGTGATCTGATTTAGATCGGAACTTTGCGTATCGCAAATCATTTGATTCGGATCAGAACTTTTGATTCGGATCAGAATAATTTGATTCTGTAATTACTGACAGAACTGTAAATGAACACAGTGTTACCTCAGTCACTAATTGTTTTTAAACAAATCACACAAATTAACTCTTTGGATTCAAAATGGTGCATCCCTGTATTTCACAACACAATACAGTTATATACTCAATGTTATAAGTTGCACTATTCCATTCACACATTAGCCAATCATAAAGCCTGACGTGTGTCCATTACTCACTCCTGCAGTCATGGCATGCGGACGCCCTCAGGGTACCTCCGTGTACAAGGTGGCAGAGTACGCTCGTCGGTTTGGGGTGCCAGTCATCGCAGATGGGGGCATTCAGACGGTCGGACATGTGGTGAAAGCCCTGTCCCTGGGGGCATCGACAGGTAATTGTTGTTAAACTTTTAACAATTTAAGAAATGTTGAAAACGAACGTGTCTGTTTATATGAAACAAATGCATTCTGTCTGCAGTGATGATGGGATCTCTGCTGGCCGCCACCACAGAAGCTCCAGGTGAGTATTTCTTTTCCGACGGGGTACGACTGAAGAAATACAGAGGCATGGGCTCACTAGATGCTATGGAGAAAAACACCAGCAGTCAGAAACGATACTTCAGGTACGCAGTAGTGTGTATGTAATTATTCAGGAATAGGAACGCCATAGTATGTGACTCGGTATGCGGTATATAATGATATATTATCATCACATTACCTCATTTTCTGTGCTGATTGGCTCTCTTGGCAGTGAGGGTGATAAGGTGAAGGTGGCTCAGGGAGTGTCGGGCTCAGTGCAGGACAAAGGCTCCATCCATAAATTTGTCCCATACCTCATCGCTGGAATCCAACACGGCTGCCAAGACATTGGTGCAAAAAGCCTTTCTGTGCTTCGGTAAGTACGTGTCTGTGTTTTATTGCGTGTTTGGTTTGTGCTTAAGCACTATGAAAATTCCTACACTGTTTTTGTATGTGCTTTCAGGTCCATGATGTATTCCGGAGAGCTGAAGTTCGAGAAGCGAACCATGTCTGCTCAGGTTGAGGGTAGCGTGCATGGGCTTCACTCGTAAGTCACTAGAGGGCGACAGTGCTCAACACTACTTTTATATGTTGAAGCTAGAATGGAATTCACTGTGTGAAATTGTTTTCTCCACAGTTATGAGAAACGACTTTACTAATGGAGTGGGCAGAACATGGATGGGAAGCAGCGACCAAACACCTCTGACAAATCCTAGAACTTACCCCACCCTGCCAGAAAACCCGTTCTCCACTCTTCACCATTCCTCTAGCACGACCACCGCAGTGAGATATGGAGAAGAGAAGTATTAAATGAGTTTGAGCGCAGGACCGCAAACTAATTCAGTCCCCAAAAACATGGCAGTTGCACTCAAGGGAGCATCAGGGTTACCAAAAAGCTGCCTGTTTGTGTGATCATGAGCAGACGGGCAAAAACAAGATGGCATTCGCAGTGAATATTCTTGAAAACTGTTTTTCCTCCCAAACTGATTCAGCAATCAATGTCTTTTAGATTATTTTTAGGCAGCATAACTGCCTAAAATTATTACCATATTCACCTGCAAAATGATGACTGCCTTTAAACCAATTTCTCCAGCTATACTTGAGGCAGTCTTTTCTGTAGTAGGTTTGTAACTACTGAAGATGCTATGAGATATATTTTTATTTTCAAAGGCAGAGGTACATAGAAAATTAATGTCAATTTTGTGATAGTTAAATGTCTATTGTATTATCGGTGGGTCTGTTTTCTCTACGTCCACCGTCCCGCATCCTGTAACTGTGGGTACGATTCATACTGAAAATAAGTATACCAAAACCAATATCTGTAGATATACGTAGTCGCTCTGGGAGTGTATTGCTAATGTGTCCGGATTATATTTTTGACCAAAAAGCTGGAACTTGTACTGAAGGGTTTGACGATTATCAAGGTTGATAAATTATGGCTGAGTTTAAATGCAGTCTCTGAGGAATTTTCACGAAGAATAGTTATTATGGGATCTGTGTTAATGCAGTTGCAACTCCGAGTGCTGTACAGGTATGAAGAGTTTTCATTTGCATGCTGCAGTTTTCTATTTTTAAGTCGTGGTAATATTTACATAACTGCCAAGTGCATTTTTTGTTAACTTTGACTATTTAATCTTCTATAAAAGCCAAATAAATGCTGTGAGTATCCTGGTCTTCTCTCAGGATATGTTTGTCTTTGTCCTCTAGATGTCCCCTACAGCTTTGCGTCTTGGGTGAACCAGTGACATGCCTTGAATCGTGTAATAAATGAAGGACACATCTGTCTTAACCCAAAACACACCACTCATGCTCACCAAATCCTTTGGCTTCGAATAACTATCACTGCCAAATGAAGCATGTCAACCGTATGAATATAAATGAGTGTTTTTGTAATACATTTTCAGTACTATTTAGCTTTTTGCAATTTCTGCTAGAGTGTTTTTTTTAGATTCTTTATCGCAGCATTAAATATGTGGACACAGTTATCCAAGCTGTACAAAATTCTCAGTGTAACGACTTTGCATCTATTACATCAACTGGATTTCAATAGTATGTTGCTTTGCCCACAGTCAGTCTCTGACAACTCGAGCCAAGTTTGTTTACCGCAGTGTACTCAACTGAGGTTGCATATCCTGTTCAATACTGTTTAAAAAAGAGAAATAAAAATACTTAATCTGTTACGCCGTTTTTGTGAAATATTTCTGCATGAGACAAATGTCAGTTTTTAATATATTTATTGGAAATCTCCAACAGCCTCTAATGACAAACATTAGATGTATCAGCAGTTTCTCACACGTGTTCAGAACATGCACGCTATAAAATGTACAAAGTAATTTTTCTTCATTTTAATATGTATTGAGTAACAGTGTATAGAATTTTTGAAAACATGACATAAGACCTGGCAGATAAATAAATTATTAATTGCTGTTTATATCAAATATACACTATGAAAAAGAAATAAATGGCAGGCTATAGTTCAGTTCGTTAAGTGCTACTGAACGACGACTGAACTGTAGCTATTAACAGAGTGCGCTGTAAGAATACTTGCATCCTTCTCTCTTCTTGTCTTAAGAGATGTTTTCTCTTTCTTAGTTGATAAAACTGTTAGGCCCTTCAACATAATGCATTGTTGCAAAAACAGCAGGGACTTGACAATGAACTTTTCTAAAGGTTTCAAAAATTTGATTGGCAGGTTATACTGTATTTCATTTGAAACTATTTTCTGCTAGATTGGCTAGTATTTGTTTAACAGCATGGTTATCAGTAGTTCGCACTCTCACAGTATTAATCGTATAGACCAAAAAGGGATTTTGTACAAATTCATACAAACATCACTGTTAGCATTATAGAGAAAATTTGAAACAAATGTTTTACGATTACAAATGTATCAATCATCGAAGAACTTTTGTACAAAATCTGCCTAAGCCTCTGGCAATTGGTGGCACTTCTTAAACCTTTACAAGGATATTGACTTCAGAATCCATCTCTTTGGAGAACTTACCTGACAGAAAGCAACCAAGCCTTACAAAATTAAACATTTGGCACAGTTCTAGTCCACAAAACATTTAGCAAAGTAAATGTGTTTTGACACCCTGGCAAACAGACTCACCAAATCACCTTATCTGTCCATCACCTGCTCATCATATCTCTGAAACTATTTTGGTTTCTTCATGTTACATCATTTTGCTCTGTCTGAAAGTAGAGGTCTCCCTCTAGAGGTCAATAGTCTCACTGCAGATGCTCAGAGCATCAATTTGTCTGCAAACACTGATAAATTCTTCTTGGACAGATTGGTCGAACTCTGACTGCTGGTCCATACTCTCTTCTGACTTTAATGTTCTGTAGGGTCTCTGTAAGCTTCCCCTTTGCTGGCCAGAGCTGGCAGTGTGGCTGGAACCCCCACTGAGGGTAGAAGGTGGTGGATGTTGTCCTTCTGGACTAGAGCACAAAACCAAAGAAGAGCCACCCAGAGACTGTCTGTAGAGAGAGCAGGAGCTGGAACTGCCTCTCCAGCGCTCGGGAGATGAGCAGCAAGTAGATGACGACAGTGAGGGAGATGGGGATGGAGGAAAACCTAACGACGGACCCTCTGGTTGGGCTTGAGAAGCAGGGGGAACTTGGGGTAGCACTTCCACGCATGAAGATGTTCGGTATAGGCCTGGATCAGGAGTAAGGTTGTCTCTCAGGGTTTGGGCACTGCAGGAGTTGGTCTCTCTACCATTCAGGGAGCGGTCACTAGAGGTGAAGGGTCGTAAAGGGCTGAAGAGACTCATGGGAAACAGAGATTCACTAAACAGTGCTTCATCAATACTTCGACGCAGATTTATGGGCGAAGGAGGGCGCAGGTCTGCTGTGGAGTCGCTGGTACAGGACGAACCCACAGAAGGGGCACCAGTGTTGGGTTGAGTATTAGGCAAGTCCAGGTCAAGGTCACGATAGGCCAATGCCCGGTTGCTGTGGTATAAAAGGTCAAGCCCATTCAAGCTGCCGAGACGGTCATCCACCAGTGTGTACAAGGGTAGGCACTCTGTCTCTCCATGCCCAATTGGATCACAGATAGCCAGCTTCTCCTGGTGAGACAGAGTCCACTGGTAGCTTCCGGGAATGATAGGTGACTTTGCTGCAAGGAGTTCTGTCCAGCAACTCCCTGGCTGGGGAAGGTGATCAGAACAGTAAACTGGCTGAGCAACTACCAGAACCAGTGTGAGGCAAACCACCGCTTCGCAAACTCGGCAACTGAACTGGAAAGTCCACCAAGGCCAAGGCCGAAAGGACTCGGCGCTTCCAGCAATTCCGAGCGCATGCAGCATGGCATAGAGTTGCAACCCTGCACAAGCCAGAGAGAAGACTGCACAGAGTAGCACTGCGGCTGCTGCCCGGTCCCAATCTCTGCTCTCAGCAAACGGGCAACGGTTGTAGCGTTCGGCTGGTGTTGGTGATGTGTTGTTCAAATGATAAATA
Organism: Labeo calbasu; assembly: GCA_019740295.1. Lineage (NCBI taxonomy): Eukaryota > Metazoa > Chordata > Actinopteri > Cypriniformes > Cyprinidae > Labeo > Labeo calbasu. The sequence goes on from JAHKKF010508120.1 coordinate 26,118, forward strand.
TGCTTGGAATCAGCACGAACGTAGCAGTAGAACACAAAATATGCAGCTGATAGGAAAGTTGCCAGAGCCACAAAGGCACCTCTAGAGATCAAGGACAGAAACAGATAGACTTGCTGGTCAACGTGGAGTAATGCAACAGGGCCAAAGGCAGCAGCAAAGTGCAGAAACACCAAGCAGGCAAGAAAGCAAGGTCTCTGAAAGGCAGAATAGGACAGTTGCATGCGTGAGCGCATTGACAGGAGCAAGAATACTAGGCCAAAGGCGGCAGTCATGCAGGGAAACGGTGCCTCGTACAGTACCAGTGAAGCCTCTGTGGATGCCATACGGTCCTGGTATCCATACGCATCGTACACTAGGGCAAATGCCCTAGTGCATCCAGCGGCCACCAGGCAGAGACTAACCAGAGCAAAGTAGCCACAGCCTGACGGGTACTGTAAGGGCAGGCACAGAAGGTTCAGGGTGGAGGCCAAAGCGACTAGACAGAACACAGTGCCCAGTCCGTATATGTGCGCTTCCCATGCTGAACCCCATGTCGCCAGGGCACTGTTCCAATCGGAATATAGTGCCACAAACATGGGTGGGGCTGAAAATGGGTTGGGACTTTGAGAGAGGTTGGTGGAGAGGGTGGTTGTGCTGTCATTTTTGCTGCTGTTGCTCAGGACAGTGGTGGTGGGCCAAGTGTCACTTGAACTGCAGATTCCGGAACGTTCCGCGTTGCAGTCAGGGAGTGCAGATTCTTGGGTAAGGTCGGGCAGCCAGTCCTCAGATGTGGTGGGCATTTCTAAAAGAAAGAACAAACATATTGCATTATTAGTACATTATTAGTAGAAAAACATGCTACAAATACTAATTCTCAGGAGACTACTCTTGATTGAATGACTGAATGGAAAGCTAGTTACAAAATTAACCCTAAAACGCAATTCAATACAATGGCTAATTTATAATAAGGGTAAAACATATTAGCACAGTGCATTAGGTCCTAGTTTTGAGGACTTTTCTCATAGTTTCTACAAAATGAGTATTCCAGACCACACAACCAAGGCAGTCATTACAGTCACCAACTTCTCTGGCAACCTATGATTTGTTTTTCTGTAATAGACATCACCACTAGAGGGCATTTTTGAGGTGTCTGCCCAGCTGAGCATGTTTCACAGTGGACAACCATGGTTAAAATGTGGGGATTCCTAAATCTGGGTAATGTCTAGTGTTTTAAACCTTTCCTTTGTAAAAGCTCTCAAACAGTGGGAGAAAACCAAAGTGCATGAACATATTTGTCTTAAGTAGCAGGGATTGTTGGGCTGCCATGTAAGGCGGAGATACAACATCTGTTGTTTTTACATAAATGTAATTGTATTATTTGATTCACAGATTGCTCTGGGAGGAGACTGCTGTTTTAGATTTTGGATTCTGTGGCTTGGCTCTGGTGCTGAGGAGTGTTACATACATTAGAGTTTCTTAGCTAAAGAGTTGGAACAGCATGTGAACTTCCATGTGACAGCCATTTTTAAATCTGGAAATGCTTCCTGATGCTTACCAAATATTTTGTTTGGAAATGATGTATAAGCAAGTCCTCAGATGAACCAGATGATCACCGTAGAGAATGTACATGTTATGAAATCCCACACAGGTCTGTTTGTGGCATCTAATGTGCCACTGTAAAATGCGATAAGACAGTCAAAAAATTAAATCCCCCTGCACTAGAAGGATTGCTCTGCTGTGCATTTGCAACTGATGTGCAAATCCATACGAGATGGATGATATTAGCGTCCACAGCCATATCAGTCCAGTGCATAACGGCGTGGAGATGTACGCCAGCACGTCATAGACTGACACATGTAATTACACCCTTTACATAGCAGATCAGGGTCATAACTCATCTTAGCTGCCACGATCAGGCTTTCTAAAAATGCCAGTGAATTTGCTGAAGCCTTGAGACAGAAACCATAGAGCTTTTTAGGGACTAGCTGATCAACAAAATGCCAATATTCCAAGTTGAAAGTCAAAAGACGTCAACCCTCCTCCGCATTGTGAATGGTGAATACATCATGTCTGAAGGTTGTTGAGTGCTGGTAAGACCCTGCCTCATTTTAGATTGCCTCTGTACGCTTTTATATGTTGGTAGTGATAGACAATTTCCTGTTACACCCAGAGCCAAATTAACTACTTTGTTTATGACCTTCCTCCTTTTAAAAAAGCAGAGGCCTACGCAGAAACACGGGTCACTCCCAAAGGTGGGTCTGGTTTTTTTTAGCACTGGTTTTGGCCTTTTTGGCTGATGACCACCACTTGGGCTAAATATACTCATCGTGCCCAGTCAGTGGTGAGCACTGGCTTCCATTTTTATGTCAAAAACCTAGTGTTTTTTCTTTCTGATGGTGGGAGTAGATAATCAAACCTAGTCGCTCTTGATTAACGGTAGCGTGCGCGTAACAGCCACACACCGCTCATTAGACGCTTCTCTTTAATTAACATTACCACAACACTAACCACCAAGCAGTGCTCATTAGATCTATAGCTTGACATTAAGATGGCTGTTTATCCACTTGCATTAAATATAGGTTACAGCTGAGTCCTTCTGTTCGCCGCAAACTTTGGCTCATTGGAATACATTGACCTGATTTCTTTTCAATATAATTGTCTGAATGGGTGTTCAGCTCTGATTTGTTATACTTTGTTGTTAATTCATGAAAAATATTCATTCTTAATGTGCTTTATTCGAGAAGAATGAGCAGAACAAATTTCTGTGCAAATCCTACAAAAGCATTCATATGCAAATTGGCGAACTGATTTCAATGCAGCATGTACATACAAAAAGGATTTATGAATGATGTATACAGAAATTTGTTCAGGATGTGTTTTCATGAATAAAATGAAAGACCCAATGAGTTTGACATATTGTTTTTGCTGCATTCTTAAAGATTAGATGGCTCCTCTTGTGCTATTTATGCTTATGAATGTTTTAATCTAAGATGTTTTGTGTCATTCTTTCTGCGTCAATTGTAAAAAATTAAGTAAATGAATACTTCTACTTAGAAAGGATGCATTAAATGGATAAAAAGTGATAGTAAAGACTGTTTCTTTGTTAAAAAAGGTTATTTTTTTTAAAAGGTTATTTGTTCTATTCAAAGAATCCTGAAAAAGTATTCAGGTTTCCCCTAAAATAAGCAGCACAAGTGTTTTAAGCCTAATTATAATAATAATAAAAAAAAATGTTTCTTGACCACCAAATCAGCATGTTAATGAGTTTTGAAGGCTCATGTGACACTGGAGTAATAGAAGCTGAAAATTCAGGAATAAATCATATTTTAACTAAATCCAATCCAGTTTTCCACAGAAAACTGCATCAGAAGTACTCTCTGTAAAGACTGAGCAAGAACAATGAGCAAAACTAAACAAAATTCTATCACAAATGCCCTGTTTAAAAGATCAGCTACCAGCTAGAACAAACCAGTTTATACCAGCATGGAAATTACTGTTGGACTCAGCTTGTTTTCTAGATGCTATCAAATGCCAATCAAACTCAAATAAGCTCTGGATGGCATAAAAACCAGCTTTAGAAAGTGTCCAGCTGTCTTGATGAGAATAATTAGTGTTTGATTAACTAAAGGGTGTGAGCAGTGTGTCAGTCTAACATGGGGAGAAAGTGTACGGTAGGCAGACACAGGAAGAGGGTGGCGAAAGAGCCGGGTACTGATAAGAGGGATTGTTGTGGCAGGAGCTTCACACGTCCTCCCTCTTCATTTCCTTTCACCCCGTGTGCCCTCCACCCTCAGGGGTGTGGAAAATATGACTGGTTTCTGGATGCGAGCCAGAGTTTCAGTTCAGGAATCAATCAAATCTCAATGACCCCGATCCCTGCACACGCTGGATGACACTCTAGTTGGGAACTGTTTGCACAATGCATCAAAACAAAATACCTCTAGAGAATACAGACATGTAAACATGGCAGGAATTACAGCCAGGTTTTACATGATCGTCCCATGGGGTTTCCATAATGTTGTTGTTATGGCCATGCATTGTAATTGTAGTGGATGGAAGTTCAGGAGGGACAGGAAGCAGACCAAAGGCATACGACTCCACTGATCCACATGGGGTTAATGGATATTCCTCTCAAATGATAGGCAGGGTCTATTGTTGACGGTGCCACCCTGGGCGAGTCTACACAGACGTCTAACTTTTTAGGTTAGACATTTTCGTCTGTTTAGACATGTTGTCACTCAACTAAACAGCTTTAATTTCACTAACCACTAGCTTGGCCTGTACTTTATCAGTTACCACATTTTTGTGAACATATGGATTACAGTGACAGCAAATCTTGATTCACTGAAGGGCCATAAAATAAAGCTCAATCAAAAACATGCTATTTAAGCTTCTTCTTCTTCTTTTTGTACTGTATGTCCTCCTAACTGATCTGACTTACGGTTTTTCGAAAACCAGACTATCAAAACCACCAAAAATCCCACAGACTTTCATTGAAAGGGTTAAAACTTGTACACTGAGACTTATAGAGTATAACACAGTAATCATGATGCAACATGCCAACAACATGGTAATCATGCTAAAACATGTTAATCGTGACTAAAACATACTAACATGCTAATCACAATAAACACACGCTAGCAACATGCTAATCATGCAAGCAAAATGCTAACATGCTGATCATGTTAAAACCATGGTAGCAACATGCTAACAACATGGTAATCATGCTAAAACATGTTAATCGTGACTAAAACACACTAACATGCTAATCACAATAAACACATGCTAACAACATGCTAATCATGCTCCCATGCTATAAACATAGCCTACTAGCAACATGTTGACATGCTAATTATGCTAGCAACATGCGCATCACGTTAAAAACATGCTAGCATCATGTTAGTCATGCTAGAAACATTTTAGCAACAAGCTAACAACATGGTAATCATACTAAAAACATACTAGCAACAAGCTAACAACATGGTAATCATGCTAAAAATGTTAATCATGTCTAAAACATAGTAACATGCTAATCATGATACACACATGCTAGCAACATGCTAGTCATGTTAAAACATGTTATTAACATGATAATCATGATACACACATGCTAGCAACATACTAATGATGTTAAAACATTGTATCAACATGCTACCAATGTGTTAATTATGCTAGTAACATGCTAATCATGCTATAAACATACCAGCAACATGTTAATTATACTAAAAACCAACTAACAATATGGTAATCTTTCTAAAACGTTAATCATGACTAAGACATACTAACGTGTTAATCTTGAAAAAACATGCTAGCGACATGCTGTAAACATGCTAACAACTTGGTAATTATGCTAAACACATACTAGCAACATATTAACAACGTTAATTACACTTGTTACATGTTGATCATGTTACAAACATGCTATCAACATGCTATAAACATGCTAACAACTTGGTAATCATGCTAAAACATGTTAATCATAAATAAACCAACTAACAACATGCTAATCATGATAAAAAAACATGCTATTTATGCTAAAACATGTTAGCAACATGCTAATTATGGTAAAACATGTTAGCAACATGATAAAACATGCTAACAATGTGTTAATTATGTTAGAAACATGCTAACAACATGCTAATCATGTTAGAAACATGCTAACAACTTGTTAATCGTGCTAACAACATGTTAAATCACGTTAGCAATGTGCTAAATTATACTACAGCATGCAATCAGCATACATGTAATCTATCTAAACTTTTAAACTTCAAGCATTTACAGCTGCTTTAAATTTCCAGGCTAGGCTTTCTCAAGCAAACTTCAAAATTTGTTCTCAAACTTTACTCATCTAGTTATTATTATTATTTGTTTTTCATTAGCGTACATTGACGTGTCTTAATGTCCAAGATGGATATTAACACTGTGTGTAAAGAGGACCTGAGAGTTTTCCAGGCTGTCAGAATATGAACCAGCAACAAGTATTTTAGGATTAGGAATTAGGACGTGACTCTCTGATCCGATAATGACAACATCCTCTGCTTAATTAGGAATACACTGCTGTGCTAGTACTCGTTCAGATTTCATCTATCCTGCCTTACTTTCAATTTCTGCTCTCTCTAATAATAGATGAGTGGACAGCAGGGTAGGATGATCCCATTCATATTGATGAGGCCTGGCTTTGCTGACTTAAAGAAAAGGGCAGTGAAGGAGACATGAAGGAGACAGGAAGACCATCTGATCCACTTCCTTTTCACAGACTATTCAATTTTCGGGGGAGGCGAATGTGTGTGCTAGATTTCGAAACCTTTTGCATCTTTAATTTGCGATACGGCAGCTGCAGTTTTGTGGGTCGGATCTCTGCGTGCAGTTTACTTTACGAGACAGGCCATAAACACACAGATATTCTCGCAACCTGGTTCTTGGATCGTTGTGGCATATTTTGTCCATCTATTAATGGAATTTAGGTTATCCCATTGAATACAGCGGGAAGAAAGTAGGTTAGGTGCGACAAGAAGCTGGGTCTAAGATGTACCTCATGATCAACAGGGAAGGTGACGTAAAATGGCACACTTAATACCATATGTTGAGAGATCTGCTGCACTGAGACGTGTTGCGTAACTCAACTCTCTTGGGCAATTTAGTGGTCGGCTTGTTTGTAGGCGGTGCCAACTATGAGATAAAAGTGCTCGTTTCTCCTCCCTCTGGAAGCAATTACTGGCAGGTAACAGACGGTTGGTCGTGGTGCACTCGGCCATACCGTACAAACAGATATCTTCCTC
>JAHKKF010508126.1:0-13041 GCA_019740295.1 Labeo calbasu
AACTTCCTAACTACCACGTTATAAGGAAAGGCGATCGCAAAGATTCATAAAAAAACGCTTATACACACTTCTGCTGTAAGTGAAGCTGGATCATGAATAATTCGCGCGAACATAGAGGGATATATGTAGATCGGGAGGCACATTCCCTTCACAAACAAACGTAATCTACTGCATCTTCAGCGGCTCAGATGTCGGGAGTAAATGATGACCACTATGTTCATTTTTACATCCAGCAACACAACACCTCAATCGCTCAATTCTTGTCTAACTTACATCCTCTGGCATCTACCTTCCACTGGCATCGAAACAAGGAAAGTTACTGGACTGTGACAGCTGGAATAAGGTAAGAGCTCATGTCAATTAACTATCGTGGGAGCGGCCTCTGTCGGTGCATCTGAGAACGTCTCGATTTGAAAAAGGGGATATTATTTTTACAGATTAATTAAAAACCACTGCATGGATTTTTATCATTATAGGGTAGATTTGTACATACACTGCAAACACACATTAATGTTCAAACAACATGAAAAAGTGAACTTAGCAACCGATAACCCTTTTAAAATATATTCTGTAGTTCTTGACATTCTGCCACATATGCCTTCTTTTATGTAGAGCTGTACAGTTGTTCTCAACCTCAAACTTTCATAAGTTCAGAGTCCAGGGTAAATTTAATGCACTGTTCAACCTGAATATATTACTTCATTATCACTAAACCTGATGTGAGCGTCAGACTTGCTGCAAGGCATTCACTTTTAAAGCTTTATGAAATTTAAAGGTAAAGATGAGGGCAGACATTTTCTAATCAGACAAAATGTGAATGAGAATTCTGGTGCAGAAAACAGCATATCCAATGAAGAAACTTGCATTTGCTTGTGTAAAGATAAATTAAAAGCAGCATACAAGTCACAGAGAGTGAGGGATATCGTTGCAGAAAACCGTTACTTTCTGCAAATTAAGATTAATTTTCACTGAGCAAGCGTTTAGTAACAATATTGAAGCAGACAGTATTTAATTTATCTCACCAAGGTTATGCTCCACAAGTCCAGAAGTCTGCTTTGAGTTTGTGCTGGTTGGTACATAAATATTTAGAGAGATTGCCCTAGTGACAATTTAAGTTCTAAAATGTGTCCGTGCTGACTTTTCATCCACACAAATCAATGAAGTCAAGTTTAAGACATGAACCTCAGGTCTGGCTAGATTAAGAAAATGCTTCAGAAAGTTTGAAGATGGTAAGATTAAAAAAAAAAAAAAAAAAAGTTTTTTGAAGGTTTGTTATGCTTAGGGGTATGCGATATACCGGTAGACATGATTAACTGGTAGAATTATGCGTCTCTGTTGCAGTTAGGCCCCGATCAGACACAACGCGTTTTTGCAGTGAGAGGCGCCTTTTTTGAATTGTTTTCTATTGGCAGTGAGCGTTATGCGCACTGTTTATGCGCCCCAGGCTCCTCGCGTTTTAACCGCCTGCTACGCCTTGCATTTTTGCAGGAGCGCTGTGAGTGCCTGAAGTTGAAAAAAAAGCAACTGAGCAGAAAAGCCATTGTCAAATCGAATGAATGGAGAGGTGGGCCTTCCGTTGTGGTGATGAAAGTTTTACTGTTGCTTAAAAAGTCCGGAGACTGCAGTGATGGAGGAGAAACTTTTGGTGTCTATCGCGGGTTCCCAGAGCTGTATTCTTTAAGGTTTTTGTTGATTGAAGGTTTTTTTTCAGTTTACTTAACAGCTAAAAACCAAAGAGCCATTTTAGAACACTCGCGCTATAATCCTTTGATTAGATTGACAGGACTGCTGATTTGATGGTTGCCTAGCAACATAAAAAAAAACGCAACGCACTGCTCTTTTTTAAAAGTCACCAAAAAAAGGCAGTGCAGTGCGCCTCACGTTTTCAGACCCAAAAAGCGCGTTCGGTGTGATCGGGGCCTTACTGTACATTCCCACAGGGCGTCGTGTGGCTGAAGCTTGGTGCTAACGCGACCGTCATAGCGACAATAGCCAATCACATTACTTTTCTGGTGTTGCATGAACACGACTGGCTAGCGCCTGCACTAGTATATCTGCATAAGGCAATCTGATTGGCTGACGCATGTGTTGCTGCTTGAAACACAACAAATTTTACACGCTTTGGGGCGTGTAAAATTTAGAGCAGAGCACGCCCTTGAAAACAATAATTACACCCTGTTTGTTGTTTTCGCAGACTAAACACTTTATTGGTGCCATCTAGGGTGTCATAGCATATAATGAACGCATGCAAAGTGCATTTACTTTTGCATGACTTTTTCAATGATATGTGAGTTCTACTCAGTAATCCACCAGTTCCGCAAATATTCGGAAACATACGTCAAAATAAAAAGCGGCGCAAAGAAAACGTTGAGAGCGGCTGAAAGCAACAAAAAGTTTGGGCATTAATCAACTTTATGATAATCTTGAGCGAAAAACAAGATATTCATGTCTTTCTTTCTTCAGTTGTAAAGAAATTAGGTTTTTTGAGGAAAATATTTTAGGAATGTTCTCCATATAGTGGACTTCTATGGTGCCTGGGAGTTTGTACTTCCAAAATTCAGTTCAAATGCAGCTTCAAATGACTCTAAACCAGGAAGCCAAGAAAGAAGGGTCTTATCTAGTGAAACGATTGGTTATTTTCTAAGAAAATGTATGATTTATATACTATTTAACCTCAAATGCTCGTCTTGTCTTGCTCTGTATGTGCTCTGTGCATTCCGGTTCAAAAGAGTTAGGGTAGGTCAAAAAATTCCCATCTCATTTTCTCCTCCAACATCAAAATCATCCTAAATTGCTGCAGAAGTACTGACCCAGTGTTTACAAAGTGAACCTGCAAAGAAGATCAAACGTCATTTACAAAAAAAAAAAAAGGTAAAACAGTGATGTAGGACGAAGTTGGAGGAGAAAATAACACTGGAGTTTTTCAACCTACCCTAATTTTTTTATCTCTTGTTATCAATGTTGGAAGCAGTTTTTCTGATGTGGAAACCTTGATATTTTTTTTATCTGGATTCTTTGATAAACAGAAAGTTTAAAACATTTATTGAAATAGATATTTTTTTGTAACAATGTAGAAGTCTTTCCTTTCACTTTTGATTAATTTAATACATCGTTGCTGAATAAAAATATTCATTTCTTTTTTTGCCACTATGTTGAAAAGTATAGACTATTAAATGTCTTTCACATGTTGGAACGTAAAAGGAAAAAAGTTGAATACAAGAAATGAGTTCTAATCCTTTTATAGTTTTATAAAGTGCAAAAAGAGTCCATATAATAACTTAAATATAAGCTGTTACTTATTGATACTCCAAAATGAGGACAACATTTAATTTTGGGCTAAAATGTTCCTTTAAAAAAATAAAGTTGCTGTCTGCCATCTTATAAACTCATATTGTGGTTTTTAAGATGACACAGAAAAAAAATCTTTAAAATTAGGTAACATTTTAAAATTTGGCCTTGCTGAAGAAATCCAGCTGGTCCAGCTGGCACAGGCTGCCACCAAAAAGGAAGTAAATACTGTGACCACAATCAGTGGAAGGTAGATGAAATTCACAAGCTAGATGCCTTGGCTTGCTCTGATATATGGGCAGTTATTTGTTTCCTGTGTGCAGATGGCACATAATATCTGTCCAGGTCGTTGCTCTGCCTTAATCAGTCTGTGCTTTTGTTGTCATTTAGATGTTGATTAATCAGTGGCACTCTATTAAGATCCAGCCGGACTTAATTGTTAGGTGAGGAATAACACGTTCATTCTCTGCCGTATTTTATGGTTTTCCTGATTTTAATGATGGTTTGCTTTCGCTGTTACAACGGCCGCTCTAAAGACCCTGGCACAGCTTTAAGACAGATATTAAAAAGTGCCCTTTAATCAGATGTAGGGAGGTGGGAAAAGTGCACGAGGATGGGATGATTGGGAGACTGTGAATCACCTGGCTTGGGGAGAAACGAGTGTAGTTCAGTGGTGTTTTTACTCTTCATTTGGTTTCTGTCAGCTTAATGGTCATCGGCCTGTCTAGCTGCTCTCTGCGATGCACATTGTGATTTAAATGCTGTGTAATCAGCTCATTAATGGTTCTGATGGGCCTCTGTCACAGTTTTGTTTCTTAATATTTGCTTGGCTCACCTTCAGGGCCTCTCTGATAAAAATGTGTGTATCATCTAATGTCTTATAAAACACATCCTCCGTACAATGACGTTAAATGGCATTTAGGAAGCAAACATTTTCAAGGTTGCCAAAATCAGTTTCAGAAGCTGAAATGGGAAATGAGATATCTGAGCTTCCTTTTCATTAAAATCGACAGCTTTTTATGTAACAGCAGAGCTGTCATTCAGTTGAAAAGTTTAGACAAATTAATTGATATAGAACTGTTATGCAGAACCTTTTGAACTCTTGCTAACTTTTAAAAATGAATCTGCTTGTCAGTTGTTTTTATAAAGGAATGAAGCAGACATTTCTGCTCAAGCAATTAAACTTGATAAATATATAATTTTTTTTTTTTTTACACAGTGGGTAGAATAATAACTGCATGCCTAATGGTAGGGAAGTGCTGGAGTAAGCCAACGTTTATTGATGGACTGAGAGTTATTCTTTGATTTATTTATTTGTTTTATATTGAAATATTAATAATATCATACCAGTTTGTGACAATTTATTGAACAACAGGATGGAAAGTGATATGAGGTCTTAATTATCATCGATTCAAACAATATTTCCAAGATTTCCATGTTTGAAACATGTTAATTAGAGGAAAGAAAAAAAAATTGAAAACCTTGGAACATGTTTCTTAATTAATTGCCAGTATTTCACGTTATGTCTGAAGGGCATTTTACCAGGAATATGGCAAAACTAGCAATATCCACTTAAACTGCATTGGTGAAATTATTCAGTTTTAATTCAATTAATTAACCCTTGTGTTCATTTGATTGTGATATTATGCAGGAGAACTAATATAATTTTCATATTTTAAACATTGAAAATCAATATTTTCCCCACAAAATATGAAGACTTGGAAATGTACTACATAACATGGCAAAAATCCTTCTTTTTTTTCTTTAAGGAGAAGTCCACTTCCAGAACAACAATTTACAGATAATGTACTCACCCCCTTGTCATCCAAGATGTTCATCTCTTTCTTTCTTCAGTCGAAAATAAATTATATTTTTTGAGGAAAACACGTCAGGATTTTTCTCCATATAATGGATTGCAATGGTGCCCCGAGTTTGAACTTCCAAAATGCAGTTTAAATGCGGCTTCAAACGATCCCAGCTGAGGAAGAAGGGTTTTATCTAGCGTAACGATCGGTTATTTAAAAAAAAACAAACAATTTATATGCTTTTTAATGTCAAACGCTCGTCTTGTCTTACTCGCCCTGAACTCTGTCTAGCTCAAGACAGTTAGGGTATGTCGAAAGGTAGGATAATTTTGAATTTTTTTTTGAAGTTGAGGGAGAAAGACGGTCAGAGTTTTTCAACATACCCTAACTGTCTTGAGGCAGAATACACAGAGTTCAGGCAGAGCAAGACAAGTTGAGCGTTTGAAATTAAAAACTTTTTAAATTGTATTTTTTTAATGAATATAACCGATCATTTCGCTAGATAAGACCGTGCTTCCTCGGCTGGAATCGTTTACAAACGCATTTGGGATCGTTGAAGCCGCATTTAAACTGCATTTTAGAAGTTCAAACTCGGGGCATCATATCAGTCCATTATATGAAGAGAAATCCTGAAATGGTATCCTCAAAAAAAACAATTTCTATACGACTGAAGAAAGAAAGACATGAACATCTTGGATGACAAGGGACAGGGGAGTGAGTACATTTATCTGAAATTGTTGTTCTGGAAGTGGACTTCGTCTTTAAGTTTTTGATTTCTTTTGTAAGACTGCAAAAAGTCTTGTTTATGTTTCTCTGAAGGCTGAGTTCAGAGGGTTACCTGTAAGTTCAGATGACCCCTTGTATTAAATAAAACTTTATGGATGATGTTTATGCATGAAACTCACAAAGACACAGAAGTTCAGAAAGCAACCGACCCCACCCCTTACCCCCCAAAAAAGTTTATAAATAAAATCCATCACATCTTCTCACTAGACAGAACGGCTCATAATTAATGCATCTAAGACTGCAATTGTGTGGCTGGCTGGGGGCAAGATGGCATGCTGTTTCTCTCTGCAAGCTTCATATCCAGATAGAAATCTGAAATCACCTTTCCCTTGACTTCATTCTGAGCATCTCAGTATTTCTAAACTATTTCACAATACTGATGATTTAATTATTCAAAGTAGACCTATTATGCTCCTTTTTACAATATGTAATATAAGTCTTGTGTGTCCCCAGAATGTGTCTGTGAAGTTTAAGTTCAAAATACCCCACAGAACATTTATTATATCATTTTGAAAATGCCTATTATCATTATCTAAACTACGGAAGACCAATGGTTACTTAAAAAAAACCCTCAAACAGTCAGAATAATTAAATTTCCCCATATAAATAATTTTTTCTTAATATTTTACATTTATTTTGTTAAAGAAAAATTACTGGAAAAGCTTGAAGAAAAAAAAAAGTCTTGTTCTGGTCCATAAAGAATAGTTTAAAACCACAGTTAACCATCTGTTTTTTTACAACTTTCACATTGAAGCAAAAATCTGCCTTTAAAACGTGAAAGAAATAAAGATAATTATCGATATCAACTGATATGAAAAAAAATTATTGTGATCAGCCCTAATCTCAGCTATTCTGCCAAAACATCATGTCTTTTTGCACTGAAATCATGCATTTTAAACCATATTAATTTAAACTTCTGATAAACGGTTTTCTGAATGCATACATTCGAAGTGTGCGCACAGAAAGCGGCTGTCACATGGCATGTGAGTACTAAACTTATCTTAAGTTATCTTTCATGTCTTATTGCACTTAACCTCGTGTGTATTTTGATAGTTTATGTTTAAACACAAGTTAGAAATACAGTCAGTTATATCTGTGAAAGTAAACAGTTGGGAAAGAAATCGCATGTTTATATTAGATCTGGGTGGCAGCAGTGAATATACAGTAAATAAATCAATAAATCCACTGCTGTCTTAAGGCTGCGACTTTAAATAGTGTTCTGTGCTCATCTGTGCAGGCAACGGCAGAACAGTTAGAATGCTTTGCTTGAACTTTTGCCGTGGCGTTACAACTGCTACACAGTTGTCGCTTGCGAAAAACAAAATGACGGTGCCGTGGATGGGAACGTGCAGATTAAGGGGCGGTAATATTATAATAAACCCCCTTCCTACGTCATGGGGGAAGTGAAATCTTAGCAGCTCATTTTTGAACATGCTTGCAGAAAAAGGTTTTAAATAGGGCTGCACGATAAATTGCATGCGATTGTCAGGCGACTGACAAGCTACGCAAAATCGTGCTCATAATCGCAGATGAATCACACTCGATTATGAGCGCGATTTTGCGTAGCTTGTCAGTGATTTACGGGTCTGTGTAATAATTGCCGCTCCAGCTGAATGCACATGATGGAGATTTACTACTGATCAAAGTACCGGCTTTACTGATTAAACGCGCCTGACAATCGCATGGGATTTATCGTGCAGCCCTAGTTTTAAAAAACAAAGTTACTAGGTGGCCTTTTTCACATTTTTTGGGCTGATGCACCAGGGACCAGATTATAGAACTTAGACATGGAAGAAGTCAGATTTTTATGATATGTCACCTTTAAAGCGGTAGTTCACTCAATATTAAATTCAATTAAAGTTTAAAATTATTTATTTTTTTATTTAAAGTTTAAAGTTATTTAAATTAAAAAAAAAATTAAAAACTATAAGTTTTGTTTGCAGACAACATTGGACCTTATCAACTTTCATTGTTTAGACCAACGAATTAATTTTTTAGTGAGCTGTCCCTTTAAAACATCTGCATTCAGGCAGGTTTACTGAACAAAAACTACTGTTTGTGAGTCTGTCATCGTAAGTAGTGGAGTTATTCACTCAGTGTATTGCAAAAAATGTCTTAATAAAAATGCTTTTCAATACATTTTTTATGAATTCAGTGTTCTAGGTTTAGCATCAGTACAGCACAGATGGCAAAATAAATGCGCAAAAGTGTCCTAATACCACATGATCCTTCTGAGGTGTCCATTGAATTCTTTATATTTTCAGCTTATGCTTGCTTGTGGGCACTGTTTATAAAAGGTTACCTTGATACTGCCCTTCTAGCTAGAGGTTGATGGTGTTCAGTGGGGCTCTGAGGGAGATTACCTCCAGTTTTTATTTAGTCCCAAAATTGATCCGTGTGAACTTTGGGCTGACATTAATGATGGCGGCTATCTGGATCTAAGCTGCTCGCTCTGGCGCAGGGTGCTATCTGAAATCGATAGGGCCCTCTGTTCTTCTCCCTCTCGCTTTCACTCTTTCTCCTCTCTCTCCCTTTCAATCCTGAGGTGCTTTTTATTTTTATTTTTTTCATATGTGCTGAAAGTCCACGCTATGGCCCCTGTACTCATGCGTGTCATCTTTGCCACACTTTTCGCGTCCCCCCTGCTGTGTGTCAGTGATCAACATGATGATCCTCTTTTCTCTCAGCCAGACTGTCCCCTGTGGTCATTTTTATTATCTCTCTCTTTCGGTCTCTCTTCATCTCTTTTTTTCTTTTCTCATTCATGTCTCTGAAAAGATTCTAAAAGTAGCACTGCATGTACAGCAGGGTCCAAAAGTATGAGACCACACTGAAAACTTATTTTTTCTTAAACAGAAATATATGTTCTATTATGTTTATGGTCTAAAATGCATAGATTTTCCACTTCTTTTGTTCTTCTGCTATATTAGTTGCAATCGAGGTCATTGCAGATGGACTCGTACCAAAGAAACTCACTTAGAATAATACATAAAAACACTGTTGAAGTGACAAAGTAATCTAGTTAAGTCACTGACACTATCTTAGAATCGCATTAGTTCTGTTTCTTGAATTGGTTTCGAAGTTATTTATATTTATGCAATGCGCAGTATAATTTAGAATGTTTTTCATGTGAAGTTGACCCTGACTCCTACATGGCAGATCAGTCTTGTTTCATTAAGGGAAAAAACAGAGACTAGGCAGTAAAAGCTGGAATATTTTACCAGTTTCGTAACAGCGAAGATCTCTTGTTTACTTTCATGCTGTAGTCAAGGGCTGTACCTACCATAGACTTTGATCGGGACAGGTCTCCTTCAGTAATTAAACGGCCAAATTGTCCCCCAAAGTATTTGGTATTCTCTGCTGCACTTTATTTTGCACCACTTTCTTCATTGTTAAGCTGCCAAAATGTTTTAAAAGTAAAATGAAGGCTGATCGGCCTCATCGGTTGGCTCAAACAATGCATGTCAATGTCACAAAGACCATTAAAATCAAAGAAGGTAGACTTTACTCTTTACTGAAACAAACATGAATTACAGCACTACACTTTAGGAAAGATGTACAAAAGATATTATATATTCGACGCCTGTTTTAAAATGTTAAATGTCTGACAGTAATAGCTGCTGAGATAAAAAGGGCCCTATGAAATCCATTTTATTTTTTCCCAAATTCCACTTTTTTTCCATTTGTATTTTTCTAGACTAGTTTTAATGGTTAAATTAAATGTTATTAACCAAAATCATGTCTAATTAATTGAAATCATGAAACTTACACAATTTAACAGCAATTATTAAAAGTTTTGAACTTTTTCCTCAAATTTATTTATTTATTTTTTTACAGAATTCAATGTTTTTATGGGATTGTGTATTTACAGTTTTCTGGTAAATAAATTCTGGTAAATAATTTTTATGGTAAATATTCCTTAAAAATAATGTTTTAATAATAATTTTATTATTATTATTATTATTATTAGTAGTAGTAGTAGTAGTAGTATATTTCTGTTACAATTTCTTCAAGTTAAACCAAATTTTTATTTTGATGATTTGTTGTGAAGACCTTTCGGTTACAAGACCAAAATTTGTCAAATTCCGCGAAATTGCGCTGAATCCTAGAACTCCAGGTAAACCGAGGAGTTAAATTTTGCTGTTTTAAACTGAAGGTATAGGCATCATTTTGATTCTGAATCAAAGGCAAAAACATTACATACTCATTTTCAGAATATTACAAATACAATAGCAGTGAATGTGTGCATATTTTAAAATCAAGATATTATTTGCAAATTGTTAAAATGTATCATGCCATAAAAGTTTTAAATGGAGGAGCTTATCGAAAAATGTATCTTCACATTAATTTGTCACTGTGGCGATGTGTTGCAAAAAGTGAGAAGAAATGCCTAGAATGATCTGTTGTCCTCCCACGCAAACAGCGGCTTAGCACACAACATCATAAATCATGTCACCGTAGAATGACTAATGTTGGCATATGAACATAATGACAAGAAAGAGCGTGAGCTAAATGACAGAATAGAAACAGGAATTCATGTAGTACTTGTCATCAAAATTTAATAGTTTTAGTTTTCTAACTCAAAAATTGTCATTGTTTGGTTTTTGCTGCGTTTATGTAACCTGAAAAACAATCAAATTAATAACAGCGGATTTCAAACTTGTGAAGAAGACCCACTTTCCTAAAATATGCAGGAAACTAACATTTTCTGTGTTGTATAAATACACGTTTATACTGTGTGAACATTGAAAACATATAAAAAAAAAGTTTCAAAACAGTGAAGTGGATGGCTTTGATTTGTCATTTTTTACTATGGCCAGAACAAATTATAATATAAAATATTTGTACAAAAGTAAGCTGTATATATGGTCTCAGATTCATAAACACATTTTTACTATGATACAGTAAGAATTATATGTTTATGTAATACTATATATTATACTAATTAAACTATATTATTATTTTATGTAATTGCAATTGCAACATCAGTTTGAAAAACTTCAACATACTCATAGTGCTATTTCTTAAATGTGGGTTTAAAGAAGAAAACATTAAAGACTGATTAAATCAAGTGTTGTATCTCTCAACTTGGATTAGAAGTGATACATTTGTTCAGACATTTGTAGGCAGAATGTGATAAAATCCACACAGTTAACATTTCTAAGAAGGCTGAAACCTCTTGATGAATGCTAACATGACATTTTTTTCACATTACTCTAAAACATTGACACCATAGCAGAGATATAATATTGTATTGAGCCATATGGTGCACACAACCCGATTGAAGACAACGATTTGCTCACATATGCTAACAGCCCACACCAATATACAGCAATGAAGTCTCTCAGTGGAAATTACATTTCCACAGGCAAATTACATTTAACAACCTGACAAATTTATATCTGTTAGTATGAATGAAATGAACGCAATCAGTAAAGGAGTATTAATGGCTATTATTTCCCACCCACCCCTTCTGTTCTTAAAGGAAAACTGTGTCATCATTTACTCATGTTGTTACAATATTCAAATATGGCACAGCAAAATGTGTCACAGCAGGTTTAACATCAATAATGACAACCGTTATTGGTTCTCATATGTCTTATAACCGATCGTGATATGGCACATTTGAATATGCACATATTCAGTCACGCAAATTAAAGAGAAATAGCAGAAGGAAAATGTGGTCTATGAATAGTGCATTATTCTGTCATCCTTTAGTTACCCTCAATGTTTCTTTCTTATGCTGAATAGAAAAGAAGATATTTTGAGGATATATGTGGGTATAGAAAAAAAATACTATGGAAATCAATGGAAACCAGAAGCGGTTAGATTACACACTTTTCAGAATATCTTGTTGTGTTTAACCGATAAAAAAGAAACTCGTACAGGTTTGGAACAACATCAGGGTAAGTAAATGATGACAAAATTGTCATTATTGGCTTTTTTGGGAAAAGTACCCTTCTCACAGAGCTATCAAACTACTTCTAAAGATTTAGCAGTTGTATGGACTACCGTTCGAGCTTTTGTGCTCACCATTCACCTCCATTGTTTGAAAAAGAGCACAATGAACATCCCTCTTCCTTTGGTGGTCTCTAGAGGAAAGAAAGTCACACAGTTTAACAACATGAGTGCATGATGACATGATTTTTCATTTTTGGGTAATCTTTAACAATTCATTTGATACTATTTGTTTAGATCGAAGTGTTTGGGTTGAAGGATTAGAGGTGCCGCACTTTGAAGTGACAATTCCTTCCGCTGGAGAGGCTTTTGATGCTGAACCATCTTCTTAAAAAATAATGAGGGAAGGGATGGTGGGCGAAGAAAAGAAAAATGGGAGAACAGATGAGGGCTGGGAGAAGGATAACTGTTACCCACCAACTTCAGATCACTAGATGTGTTAGCTGAGGAAGTTAGGAAGATGTAAGGCTGAGGTTTTCTTACTTATTACTGTGACTCGAGAAAGTCCTGCTTTTGATCATTATATGATATTCAAGCATTATAGATCCCCCAAAGTTGACGCTTCTAAAACCAAGGTGCAACCTTTCGGTTGGGGAGCATTGGCTAAATGCCTTTTTAACATTTGTTCTTAAATAATTAATAGCACTAAATAAATTAATACACATTTTCCAGTTCTATTTCTTTCAGTTGACTTTTATGCAGGTTCACTGACCCAAAAAATTAACCAAAAAAAGACTATTTGCACATGCAACCCAGAGAATTACACAAGCTGGCATCATACCGCACTGATCTCCATATATTAGGACTTGAGCTGCTCATACTGACATTGACATTTGCCTCAGGAAAGAGTTGCAGAGCAATCACAACTTTGTTAACCTGAGTGTGGAAGCGGGCTTAGTAAGTACTGCAGAGAATTCATTTATGAGATATGCATATTCCATATTTAACACAGCAGAGGGAAATAGAGGGAAATGTCCATTAGATCTCAGACTAAGGGGAAAGAACTCAAAAAAGGGGGGGAAATGGTAAAATTATGCAGAAGTTATCCTTTTGACTGTCCCTTGGTTTGCTGGAGAGTTTTATAATTCAGTCTTTTTTTCTTTTTCTTTTTTTTTTTGGTAATATTAAACTGCAGGTTGTATAATTCATAAAAGGGCCAAGGGTTAGTAACCAACTGAAGTGTCTCTGCAGATTCGATTTGCAA
>JAHKKF010508129.1:0-13759 GCA_019740295.1 Labeo calbasu
GAATACATATATACATGTAAATATTCCTTAAATATATGTATGGCCGTTTGTGTATTTATATATACATATAAATATACACAGCACACGCACATATATTACGTGAACACAAACTTTTATTTTGGATGCGATAAATCACAATGACTCTATTTGACAGCACTATATTACAATAAATTACAATA
Organism: Labeo calbasu; assembly: GCA_019740295.1. NCBI lineage: Eukaryota > Metazoa > Chordata > Actinopteri > Cypriniformes > Cyprinidae > Labeo > Labeo calbasu. The sequence goes on from JAHKKF010508129.1 coordinate 180, forward strand.
ATTTTCTCATATAGTGTTTTCATAAAAAGGTCAAAACATCAGATATTTTTAGAGGCTTATTGACTTCGACACAAAACTACAAGGGCCTACAAGGGTCCTCTCAATTTTCAAGAAATAATAACAAAAATTAAATTTAAATTTAAATTCTAAAATTCAAGAATTTCATTCTTTAAATAAAACTTTTTTCTTCTGTTTTATAAGGAAAGTTGTATCTTCCTTACATTTATTATATTTATACTTTACACTCCAGAAAAAAATATCATACCTGATATCACACAGGAATTTGAATTCAGAAATCAAAAACATGCTCCTTATGAAAGATTTTTTAAAGCCTTTTTAAGGATTCTAGTCATTGTATGCATGAATTCCATTTGTATTGCATTTGCATAATGTACTTTTAAATAAATGAATACATATGCCCAAAAAATGAATTATACGTCATTGACTTAAATGCAGCTTTGAGCCTCAAAGCACATGTGAAAATGTGATAGTCCCGCTCATGAGTCCCATGAAATTTTTCACTTGCACACTCGTTAAATTGTGATCCCATGTACAAATACGTTCTGTCAATCCACAACTCGCTGCATGTAACTTATATCCCTATTGTTGTTTTTTCCACTTTTGGAATGCTGGCAGCTGGAGATAAGAATCTTGATTGAATTAAGTGCTGCTCGAGAAGCTCGGTGCTGCGTTGTGCCAGTACGTGTGAGCGTGTGTGTGTGTGTGTGTGTGTGTGTGTGTGTGTGTGTGTGTGGTGATGCCAGCGGGCAGGGGGTACCTGTGGGCCGGCTCCTACTGGGACTCATTTGGAGCAGACAGCTCTCAATGTGTTCATTAGGACTGTGATTGGGCCTCACTCCTGTGGGGAGGACCAGCCTACCCAACGCTGAATAGTCCTGATTGTGCTCAGCATAAATTGCCATCTGTTTCAGTAGAGAAGAGGGAGAGAGAGAGAGAGAGAGAGAGAGACAGGCAAAAAGAAGGAAAGGGGGGAATAGAAGTAGAGGGAGTAGAGGAAAAGGGTAAATTTCTTATCTGACTAAATTTTTAGTAGTTAGTTCAACTGAAAATCACCATTTAATAAAAAAAAAAATTAATTCCATTCATCCATTGTGTTCCAAACCTGTATGCTGTTTTTCCATGCAGCACAAAAGAAGAGTTTTTGAAAAATACAGTGGCAGTTCAGGTTTTAACAAAACAAATACATTTTAAAGTTATACAAAATATTTAAAATTATCTCTCCTTTTGTGCTCCATGAAAAATGCAATGTAAAGGCAAAAAAATAATAATGTGCAACAGTATATAACTCTTCCTTTAATATGTAAACCGAGAGTTTATCTTGTTTTCTGAAATGTTTAAATAATTTACTGTTCAAACATGTGCTTATAAAATACTCATAATAATAAACTGTATGTGTCAGACAAAAGCAGTCCCCTCCCCTAAGCATGTATGCATACGTGCACAAGCACATTCACAAAGATAAACTGTGCTTTCCATTACAGACTATAATTAATCACATGGTGCCTGTGATAGCACGCAATGTCACTCTGTCTTTGGATGAGACCCCCTGAGAGAGGGTATGACAGGCCAGGGCAGATTGATCGGGTAGAAAGTTACTGTAAAATAGAGGTTTGCTCTCTGTCCCACCAATCGATGCCGCTGGGGCAGTGTAGTGTAAGGTTCACTGACTCTATGAGCCCAGACTACAGGTTAGCCAAAGGGCAGCCCATTAACCATTCACCCTGCTTTAGAGGTTTTCCCATTTCACTACTTTTCAATTAAAAACACACACATTTGTTTTTTGTTTTTTTTTTATCATGGTGGTGACTTTCCATTGACTTATCGTCAGTCCTTTAACCCTAAACCTGACCCTCAAAGGAAACGCTTAGCATTTTTACATTTCAGGACATTAGGGTACACTGGGGCTAAAGGCACACCCTAAGAAAAAATGTGCTTTTTACTGCACCTAAAGTATATGATTGCAGAAAAATATATAAGTTTATATTGAACATTTATGGAGCAACAGATTTTGTGTGAAAGTCATTTAATTTGTTTAAAAATCATATAAGTGTATGAGGTATCATAGGGGGTCTTTTATCCCACACATGGGGTAAAAGGCTCACAGTGTTGCTAAAATATATATATTTTTAATAACGTCCAAGTTAATAACTGTTCAGAACAATCACTTTAACAAAGTTTGTACTATTTTCTGCTTATTTTAATAAATAAAAGATTTAATTTTTGTTCAATAAATACACTGTCATTAAAATGTTAATATAAAACATAGATTTTAAAATACAGAAACAAAATCATTTTAAAATCTAAAGATTCTGACAGCATTGAAAGACATGCCATAGTAGTTGAATACAGATTTACACTGGTAACAACAAATTATATTTTATTATATGATATGATTAATATCATGTTTTTAAATAAGATGGTTTCTTTCTAAACATAGTGATAATCTCTAAGATGGTCAACCAACATAATATATGATATTTACCATCTGAATCTATCAATGCCATGTCATCAAATGGAAAATTCTGCTTTCTATTAATTATCATGTTAATTATTGTTTAGCCCCAACAGCAGGGGTGCTTTTTACCCCAAATACCATACTTTTACATATTCTTTTATTATTTAAAAACTGCTGCTTTAATTATCTTAAACAAAACTAAAAAAAAATATGAAGACTTTTGTCTCAAGATATAAAAAAAAAAAAATTTGACTCTCATTTGCTTAAATCTGCAACATTTTAAAAACACCAAATATTAGATCAAGCAAGCCCAGAATCGACTTTGCGCTGCTGCCCGCGATCGCGTGAAAGATCAGGCAAATTTGCACGTGTATGTTGAAAAGCTGATTTTTTAGAAAGTTCTACGCCACGCTTTTCTGCCATCTAGTGGTTTAGAGGAAAATAATATCAAAGCCACCGTTTGCCTCAGGGTGCCATTAGCCCTGTTGTACCCTACTTAATATGTTAATTAAAGGAATATCAAATAAATATTAAGTTTATTAAATACACAATAATATTTATTTAAAAAATAACTTTAACTCATCAAAATAAATAAAATATAATAAAATAAAATCACAGTACAGTAAGCCACTTACAAAGTCAGATTTAAAAAAAAAAACAAGCAGAAATGTTAAGTTTATGATTTTATGATAGTTTTTCATTAATTCTTTATTCTTTACCTGTGCAGAATTTGAGCTGAAGTTTTTACTGTTGTTTTAGGGTTTTAAATCATTTTAGGGCATTATGTTGTTATGGCAGCAAAGTTAATGTTGCAGTATGACATAAGTAGCGACAGTTCTTTTCATATTGTGATGTACATCCAAGTTTAACGGATTATCATAAAAGAAAAACATAGTGCAGGCATTTGGTTCTACCATCAGTAGTTGATTGGATTTTGAGATGTGGGCGTTGCAGTCAAAAATAGCTAACTGGGGCGGAGTTTAAGCAGACTAAATGATTAGAGAAGTCCAGTGTACATCATAAAAGAGACATCTGTTATTTCACAGGAAGACTAAATAAATATTAAGAGCTAAAAAAATTAAGGGTTAAGAATTTAAACATACGCACAAATTAATTGTTCACAATAGAATCAATAAGATGCATTAAGAAAATAAATACGGTGAGTTTTCATTTCACTGGGAATTTAAATTTAAAGTCAAATTTAAATGTTTTTAAATGTTTGCTTCCTGTTTACTTCCACTGTAGTGCCTCGCTGCTTTTATTTAAAGAAAAGGAAGGATGAAATCAATTTTATTCTAATCAATATTATGCCACAAGTTAGGCTTAAGTTTTATTGAGGCCGAAATATTCCTGACTTTCCTCTTGAGGACCACTGACTAATCAGTATAGGTGATTTCAGGTTTTACTGTGCTTGTTGGAAAATTTCATTACAGTAAACAAATCTGCTCTTATGAATACACACGTGCATCAGATTTCGCATGCTATCCCATTTTACCACAGTTCAGCTCCATTTGCATTCAGATACGTGCCCAATATATGCCCAAAATTTTAATCCATCTTTCTTTTTCTTTCTTTCTTTCCCTTTTCTCTGTGGCACTGCAGGGTCTTGGGAAGAAAGAAAGAGAGGGAGAAGAAGAGGGCCGTGGCTCCTCACGGCTCGACTTTTTGAAGCGTCTTTATCGGGCCTAGCAGCGGCGTCCTGCGTGTCCAAGCCTTGCCTCGCTTTTTATCCTTTGTGCTGGCCAAGGTGTGTCAAATGCACTGAGCTTTTGTGCGGCGGGCAAAGACGACACATCGCATTCTGTCTTCTGTCTCCAATGGGTGGGAAGGGGGGAGGTTGAAAGGGGTATACGAGGGAGACAAAAAGCCAACTTACAGAGGGCCCGGGTGCTTCAAAGCGTGGTCGCACAAAGGCTTATGAAGCGTTACTTCATGCAGAGTTGTGCCAGATGTAATTGCGGGGTTCCCGAAGATAGAGAATCACACCCAACGCCGTGCCCCACCCCGCAATATCTTGAAAGAGCCGCTGCTAAAAGCCGCCGATGCCAGAGAGAGCGAAAGTTTGCTGCACTTTGATTAACCATAAACAACTGAGTAAATAAGCTATCCTTCGGGGCTCCGTTACAAATTTCCCCACTTGCTGACTCCAAAAGGTGATTTCACGCATCGAGCTTGATAGACGCCGAGTGAATGGAGGCCTCCGCCGGAATTCATAAAGGGGCGAAGCTCCGCAAAGTGTCAAACTATTTCATAACTGCTTCACACGTTTCTAGTATCAGCAGGATCGCAGTCTCTGGCAGCCACTTTCAAGTTTAAATTGAACTTTTGACAGGCAATGATGTTGATTCATCGTTGATAAGCAGGCTCTTTGCTCGCTGACTGTGTGTGTCGTGCGGGGACATGTAGGCTCCACTGTTCGAGATAAGCCTTACTCGTCTTGATGTGTCTCACGGTGGCCTCCCGCTGGGACGTAAGCGCATGTAGCGTGCATGTCTAAATATGTTTCTGGGCACAAACAACCAAGAGGGGGCAGGTAACTCCGAGGCACTGCACCTTGTTGCGCCTGAATGCCGCGTAATTGGAGATGACCTAATGATTGGCTGAGGAGACGGGGAGGCTCTGAAAGCTTCCAGATGAAGCTCTCCGGGGAACGAGGTGTTCCTGTGCTAGTGCCGGCAGAACTTCCAGGTCCTAGAATATGGTGATTTCTCTGAATGCCTCCATCCGGCTCGCCGTAGGGGGGCTCACAGACACTTAGGGCATGTCAGGTTGTTGGCACCAGGTGTGCTGTGGCTCCATTATGCCAAAAGAATAGAAATGAATGAGAAGTGAAGAAAGGTAAAATGAAGAACTTTTCAAGTGCTGACTTTTCGACTTCGCCGAGTGGACCGGATTGTGAACTGAAGAATCAAATCCCATTTTGCGTCGAGAATGCATTACGTAGTCTTCTGGGACATCGACCAGTCTGCATATTTCTAAGTCCTGTTGTTTTTTAAAAGTGGTTCATTAAATTTGTTAATGTACAATGCAATTCCCCCGCAATCACTGAAGCTACTTGGTGAAACGTGCCCTAAATGTGTTGGCTTAATTACTTTTTGTCTGTGCCGGAGTGAAATCTTCCCCTGATTTAAGTGGATATGAAGAAGTCCTTGTACATCCAAGCGATGTTAAATGGCACCTGGCAGAGTGGGGAAGGCCTAGCTCTCCTTTGCATATTAATGACGAGGCGGCTATGAAAGAGAATAATTCATTCTCCTCTATGGCAGCACATATGTAATAGAGCGAGAGCACAATAAGTGTACCGCCGCATTTCGAGTTTGCGCTCACAAAATGGCAGACGTGCCAAAAGGCAACACTGTTTGAAGAGGATGCAACCAACTTTTTTTTTAAATTAAAGTCAAAGTGTGCAATGCGTCCATAAAAAGTGTAGAGTAGACAAAGCACACATGACTGATTAATTGTTTTGTTGGCATTCTTCGGCTGCCGGTAACAGCTGGACATAGTGTGCCATGATCAGTGGGGGGGTTTGCTTACAAAGCTAAAAGTGAATTTATTGATGAGCACCTCAACCAGTTTTGCAGAGTGAGCATATTGAAAATGCATTTTCCTCTTTTGGGGAAGAACAGAAAGGTCTGATGACCAGAACACTTTGAAGGGCATTTTATCCAGAGAAAGTGAGTTTTGAAAGAAGTTCATGCCTATTAGGGTTGTGCAAAATTCAATTGAAGAATTGGCTCGCTTACAGAATTGGAATTGACTGAACTGCAAATCAAAAAAATTTCACATATGCATGTCTGTCTATCTATCTATCTATCTATCTATCAATGGCTCACCATTGTTTTATCTATCAATCTATTGTTCTCCATCGTTCAATCTTCATACATTAAAATTTTAAATCCAAATCTGTGTTCAATTACTTAATTCAAATTCAGTAAATTGGAATTTAAAAGTCATTCTCAAGTCAGCAATGAATAGCACATTGTATTATAACCAATAACTACACCAAGCTCTATTGTACATGAGTGACCTGTCTGTTCGAGGACAAGCTTGATACTTCAAACCCACGTTACCCCAGAAGGTCAGGTCTTTCTGAGACAACCCCTAACAGCCAGCCTGCTTATGAGATGCTATCAATAATAGAAACATATTGGGAATAATAAGACCCAACTGCCTGTCTTCATAGACACTGAATGAGTTCTCCACCAGAATTCATAAAAAGAGAAGCTCCAAAAACTGTCAAACTATTCTGAACTACTTCACACACTTCAAGTTTCAGCGAGATTGGAGTCTCTGGCAGCCTCTTTCAAGTTTAAATTGAACTTTTGACGGGTAATGATGCCACAACTCAGCAAACTCTGAAAACACAACCTCACAGAGCCAAACACTCTCATGGTTCAGGCCTTGATATGACAACAAAAAGCAGTTTAGTGTAGTAAACCATCTTCTGTCTGATATATTCAGTTGTACCCTGCATATTACTGATGCTTTGAGCTTCTTATCAGACCTTCATAAATGGTACTCTTTCACAGATTTATGACATAGCCACGAATGGGTAAATGTTGACGTTTTCACCCGTTTTACACCCTGCAGTTTCTGAGGTTAAAAAAACACACAGTTGATATTACATTGCTTATTTAGGCTGGCAATCGAGAACTCGAGTCCAATCCGAACACATCAACAGTAGAAAATTAAAATGTCTTCAGTGTGGAACACGGCAGTTAAACATATGCATACATAACATGTTGGGGCTGCAGCCTCCTGCTGGGAGCAGGCACGACAAAGCCTCTCTAAAAGGAATACCTCTGGGATCGCTAATGATTAATTAGCTTGTGTCATTAAGTGAAGCAAATGTCACCCAAACTTCCTAGGGAAGCTGTCACACCACGTGCGCTTGCTAAAACTCCCCAAGGGGCTGCGAGGAGACTCGTCTCTGCGGCGAGCGAACCCTGACATCCAGTGGTCACATGAAGAACTGCATGTTTATTGACAGGCATCAAATACCTTGACGTTTAATTGATATGACGTTTAGTAGCTCACTTAAAGAGTTGCTTTAATTCTATCCTCTTATTCTGACTGCTAAAATTGTAATTTTGTCAGCCAACGTCTCAAACATTGATTTAATCATAGAGTATCATTGGATCAATCTTTGATAAACCACACAGAGAGCTTTGGTATCACTCAGAAAGCTACATACTTCATCTGTACATGACAAGACATTGAAACAGCGAAGCAAACAGACACTTACCCGCTCTTACCGACATTCAGCTTGCATCCAGTAAGGCTGAAGCCTGAGGCCTAAACTCCTTCCTATAGTGTGGTCACTATTCACCCCTTCCTGTTTTCTGTCACGTTAGGCTCTCGTACTAGCTCTCACACCATTTTTTCCTCCTTCCCTGCTCATTCTCTGACCTGTCTGTGTGGCTGAATGGTGACTAGTGCTGCCTGTCTGACTCATTAGAAGAGGTCCAGCCAACTGTGCAAGAGAGGCTTTCTCTTTTCAACCAGATCCTGAGGGGATGGCGGAAGTAGACAGGAGGAGGAGAGGCAACAACAAAAAAAAAAACACTGGCGATAAACACGTTACCAGCAGACATAGGACTCCCCTGGAACGTTCTTAACGCTCACACACCCTTGCTCGTACAATGGCACACCTGTCAGAGCATTTCCACTCAGTAAGCACGAGCAAAGCGCCCAGGCCCTCCCTCTGGTGCGCTCTCTACGTGGTGCTGCGTGTCTTCAAGAAGACTCTATTCAGTCGCCTTGCTTTCTCGGCCACGACCGTGAGATAATGGCGTAATTTCACCTCAATGTGCACACACATGCGTTCTGAGGCGCTCCCTCCTTTCTCTCGCTCTCAAACAGACACTATGACTATTGTCCAAAATGGTGGTTTGTGGATTTATTGTGTGTGTGGGGTGTGCAGTGTTTTCTTTGAGGCCAGGGTGGTCGCCCACACCCTCCAGGAGGTAGAGATGGACACGGCGAATGGGGCTTTGATGGACTTCTGAGTGCCGGCACAAAGCTCTCCATAGTCTTTATGTGTAAAAGGGTGAAGGGTGACCTTCGCTAATCCTGCTGATCAACCCTCTTCTGGTGCTCTCAAATACAACATCATTATCACCGGCCTTTTTAAAGTGTGTTATGGAAATAGCTAAATAAACATGTGGCGAATTGGTTTTGATGTTATGTAGCCAGAAATTTCTGAATTTGATATTGTTCTTTTTCATGTTGTAGGACTAGTCAGTGTAAATCTTCTGTAATGCCGCTCTTTGTGCTCAGTCTGTCGTATGTTTGGGGCCCAGACAGACAGCAAGTCAGACACCTCCTGCTAGACCAGCCATGTGATGTGTATGTTTCAGAGCCGCCTGTCAGATAGGGAGATTTAATTAAAGTCTACTTTGTTCCATTATGCCGTCTTTCCTTACAACACCACTCCTCTGAAATTAATTAGACCGGCGGTATTTGCTATCCTCAATGGCGGAATCACCTTCCCCTGAAAGGAGGCTTACATCTAAGAAGACACTTTATTTTTACACACTTGAGGTTTGTTGTTTTTTGTGGTCATTACCCCATTCAGTCTTGGCTTTCATGCAGCTGTGGCCTTGGCTAAAAAATAAAGGCCTTTGTGCTGGCTTCATGAATACAAGCAATGGGTCCATGGCAGGTAGCCCTCATAGTAAGTTAATCTCCTGAAAGAGCCCCATACAAGCAGTTTTAATGTCTTCCTTTGGCCCACTGAGGACTGTCATCAATCGAGCACTTCGCTCCTTTGTGTCGGTGGTCCGGTTGCATGAATGGGAAGCACCAGACTGTGACAATGGCTGCCAAGAGTGGCAAAGTAATCACCTTCCAGGGAAAACATAAGTAATCACGTCTAAACTGTTTGAGCATCCATACAAACAGCATTTTGTGATCTGGGAATGTGAATGGGAGCTTTTCTAAAGTGCTAGTGCTTGTAGGGTGTCTGTTTGTTTATATGTGAGGACCAGAATCTTTCTGTCACCGCTCGCTCTGCGCTGGAGAAGAAAGTGGCCAGAAAGTGGCCATCACATTTAGTTCAAGATGGTTGTAAACATGCAGGGTGCGACAGGGTGGTGAGTTTAAAGTCTGTGTAAAGGCAGTTCAGATACTTACTAAACACACATTACAAAGACTGTGTAGCACTGAATTGTGAAGTTAGACAGTTAAACAGTTCCTCACCATTTCTGTATTCAGGATTTTTTGGGCGGGGCTGAAATCATGCCTCCATGATGCATTGGAGTCACTGAGTGTGGCTCCTACCCTAACGCTTATAACTAGAGAGTAGCATCAGCGGTTCACACACTCAGTCGTCAGTTACTATCATTACAGTTATTTACTACAGCCTACAGATTGCTAGCTAGCTAAGCCTTCCTAGCGTAAACGCATATTACCTGGTTGCCATAATTTACAAATCAGCTTGGTCATCCATTCAGGTTGCAGCGTATTTGACGGTTGAAAGAGGCAGCATCTTTCCCGCGAGTGGGCGTGGTTTCAGCGCCAACAGCGGACACGCCCTCAGCGTTGGAGAGCAGAGAATACTTAAAGATTTTGTTAAATTATTTTATTTATTTGGCGTTTTTTTATCATTCAAATTGGATGGTGGTTAATAAAACATTTTTTGTGGTGTGACAAACTATTTAAAATTACTTTACACAAACTTTTAAAAAAGAACTTCTTTTTCTTCAACGCGGAAGTAAGCATATGGGTGAGACTTCCGGTTTATTATTCGCTATAGGGAAATAAGGAGAAGAAGAATATAATGTGAAGAAAACGGTACAACGGTTTGCACTACAAACCAGTGTGTTCATAATTAAGATAATACAATGAAATAACATGGTAAGGCACACCAATTTGCAATATCAAACAGCAAAACGAGCTAAAAATGAGACCGAAAACCTGACCCATAGAATTTACAATTGACCCTGCCCCCCTGGTAGCATACACACATCTGGGAGATGTCTATTTGACCTCTGCATTTACATCTGGAAGACGGTTATTTATTTATTTGTGTGTGTGTGTTGTTGCGTGTTTGCTCATCTGTAATACGTCTATAGGACGTTTGCTATCAGATGTCAAATAGACGTCTAGTAGATGTCTTTAAGATGTTTGTGATTTAGAATGTAAGCAAAACTGACATCTTACAGACATCTGTCAGATGTATGTACACAGCATACTTTCCAGCTTTCCAGATCAAGCAATCGTTAACAGACATCTTGCAGACGTATGTGTGGAAAAAGGTGGATATTCAGCCAAAACATCTTTCCAAATTAATTAAATGTAATATCACACAAATTTAACTCAATATTTATAATTACTCTTAATATATTCTTCTCTGTTAAAATAAATAAAGGCTTCATATTGGGCATGTTTTCCTATCTTAATATCTTAATATACAGTTCCTGTCTGACTTAACATTTGAAACAGTTCTATTTCCTTAGTTAAAATACCATTATTACCAAACAGAGAGGATTCTGAGATGTTTCTGTAATCCAGCCTGATCACCAGAGCCGCTAGGTGGCCTCTTCTAGTACAATGCAGTGTAACAAGCAGCCATCAATTATTATTCACAATGTGGATTCTTACACAACCCTGCAATGTGTAATGAAATGCATTATTCAGCAAATAAATCTCTCTGAGAATAGCAAAGAGAGGGATTTAGAGGAAATGAGAAATGGGATTTAAATTTATTTCATTACCATATTATGACTATATGATTTAATTTCACATAAAAGGAATTATGATAAATTGAAACTCATGGGAAGATGGTAATACCAATGATCCATGCTAGAAGATGGAAATAATAGGCTAGTTGATATTTTTTACGAGAATTGCGTAAATAAGAAGGAACAGGCTAGGTTTAATGGTGATGGCATGACACCTACATCTGATATTATAAAAATATTCAATTGCAATTGCTCTCTTAATGCACTAGATGGTGCTAAATACCAACAGCACATTGAAATGAGTTTGTTGTCAGTAGTGTTAGTCGTCTTGATCTAAAATAAAATAATAACCAGTACCTCGGGAAAGCAGTAATAATAGGCTATCTAAGAAAAAGGGGAATTAAAAAGTTGTGTGTATCAGTAAAGCACACTAAAATGCAAAACAGTATTTGGGGCCCTTTAGAATAATGTGTAAAACGCAATAGGCCTATTTATCTATCTGTGATATTTGCAATCTGTTTGTTTGGGCTGCCTGACTAAGTGCGATACAACATTGGCTCAACCAATGGTGTGAGTTTGAACAAACAATGGAAGTCATTATTTTTGTTTTAAAAATGTAATATTCATCCATCTAATATGGACTAAATCTATGGACTAAATCCAAACATGCTATACATTTTAAGACACTGAAAGTAAAATAATAGATCTTGATGACCCACAAGTTGAGAAGTACATCAATGCATACTATATTCTGTAGTATGCATTAGTATATACGTTTCCCTTTAAGTATATTAAAACATACGTCAGGTTGATTGTAGTACATACTTTACACTGTTTATTAGTATATGGTTAAAGTGATCCAGTGTGCACTGTTTATTTTGTTTTTATTTATTTATTTTTGCCCTCAGCCACGCTTAGTATTGATTATGTACCCACTAGATGCGATCAGCACGATTATTTATTGTGAAAGGTTGGTGTGTTTAAGTGCACTCTAGAGCACCAACGGCGTTACAGTGCTAATGAGCAGAACGGTGTGGTGCTGATGACATGTAACCGCTGTGACACTGCTGTATGTGCGCCACCGCTTGTTCACAAGCAGGTTACAGAAACCCACGGCGGTTTATTAAAACAATATCAGCTCTGACACCACCAGCGAGCGCTTGACTGATGCTTCTCCATCTCTGAATGAAGTCCTGCTCATGCAGAGCCGAGCAGAGGCGAGAGGACGCGACTGCCATTGATGACACTGAGGAGACTAAAATGGGAGAACATCACTGGAGCCCTGTCAGTGAAGAGACAGACACAAAGGCGACTGACAACCGACAGCCATTCGAAAAGAGCCGAACGGATGCTTCGTTTTCAATGATCGTCACACGGTAAATGTCTTCCATTCATTGGTAATTTTTTGCGTGAGATTTGCACCAGCGCCACTTTTACAGCGCGGTTAACAATGGAATTATGACAGCGGTGATTTCCAGCTGTTCATTGTTCGCATAAAAGGTAGACGCATGCAATTTGGCCCGTGCTTACCAACAGTGACTGAAGGTAGGATACGATGCACACAGACTCTAAACCATTAAAATTCATTATTCTGTCTTAGGTATTTATTATGCACTGCATACTGATTTGTGCATACATGCAGTAAATACTATACTATGTAGTATGCACTGTAATATAGCAGGCACCAGAACCTTTGTGTAAGGGTATATAGAAAATGCGTTTATAGTATACATTATAGCCTGTATTGAACACTATGTAGTAGAGGGTTCTTTATAGTATGTGCTTTGAATTACAATATGTAAATATTAAAGTATATGTACAGTACAAATATTAAGTTTGCCATTGAGTACTGCAAATATTGTTGGGCTTTTGTTTTTATAAAGTTGTGAAATAGCATTAGGGATGTAACAATATTACATTTCTAGTCGATGCAATAAGCCAGAATTTATTTGTAATTGTTTTTCGTTGTATTAATATCTGAGTATATATACGTATATATATCTAAGTATATATATGGACCACAAAACCAGTCATAAGGGTCAATTTTTTAAAATTCATATTTATACATGTATAGTTTGCTAGGATAGGACAATATTTGGCCGAGATGCAACTATTTGAAAATGTGGAATCAGAGGGTGCAAAAAAATAAAAATACTGAGAAAATCACCTTTAAAATTGTCCAAATTAAGTTCTTAGCAATGCATATTACTAATCAAAAATTACGTTTATTTACAATGTATTTACAGTAGGAAAATTACAAAATATCTTCATAGAACATGATGTTTAGTTTTAATTGTATTATTATTATTATTAACTTGTTCCAAATTTAATATTACCCATATAAAAAATACCATCTAAAATAAATTCAAAATAGCACAGTAAAAATGTAAAAACAAAAAAAATTAAGATTTATTAAAAAT
>JAHKKF010508131.1:0-12921 GCA_019740295.1 Labeo calbasu
TTAGGAAAACAAAAAACTGTCGCTGTCAAAAAAACTGTTCAGAATGTTGTTGTTGCAACACACTCGCACACGACACTGAGCTCTGATTGCTTCATCTGTGCATAAAGCGTCATCAGCGCGCAATCGCTGTAACCACGTGGTGGCGCCGACGATTTTCTCTACATACAACATCTAGGCTATATTATGTTTTATGTGTGCACGGTATATTAATAATTATGCAAGTGACCTCACTGGTTGTAGGTCTCAATTTCATTATTGTAATAATATTTATGTGCTCACCCACAAGCATAAAATCATTACAGTTTAATTCTGATTTACAAGATGTATAATGTAAAAAAAAAAAAAAAAAAAAATCTTACATAAGAGGCAGAGCCATTAAAAAACACCACCGGAAACATGTTAGCTCAAATATGAAATATTTGCGCTGGCTTCATAATCTGTTTTCCTTTTGTTTTTGAGCAATATTGAGATATTGAGATACTGATATTTTAATATCATCTAAGCAATTGTTTTAATTTTCCATAGAGGTGATACTGATACTTATTTGCGTCAATAGTGTGTAGCAACGTACCTTCATTTCTAAAGGATCTGAAAAATGTTGCAGCACCGGTTGAAATTCTCTTTACACACGTTATGATAGGGTGAGGTTCAGTAATTTTTTAGATCACCAAAATTTTTGTGCATTGTTATCGTACTGATTGTTCACACAGGCGAGGCTGCATAACGCTTTGATCCACCCTGAATGACGGCTGACTCTCCCAGTCAATATATAAGAATAGTTTGGAAGCGCATCGCATTTTGGCACACACAAAAAAATTATTACAACACACATACACATACACATACATGCACGTCACTATGTTGCTGCTGTCTATATCATGGGCGAGGCCATAAAAGGGACAAAGGACGCAGTTCCACCCAAGATTTTTTATTTTCTTTTATATTATTGATTTATTTTTAGCAGCTACAGTGATTGCAAATCAATACGAAGTGAAAATAATAAACCAACTCACAGTGGGAAAGATGTTGATTTGTCAGGGGTGAATTCTGTCTAATTTATGTAATAATTTCCAAGAATGAAACAACGCATGACAACATTATTACAGGGAGATTACAAATGTATATTTGATGCACCATGTGGGTCAGTAACATCAAACTCATAAACCACTATGACAGTGACACTGAACAATTATGTTATGTGATTAAAAAAAAGGATCATGAGTAATTTCAGTCATTATGGATTTACAACTTGATTAGCCAGTTTTGGTTCTGAATTACTGCATTCTTTATGAAACATGAATGAGGATGAGAAGGTTTCCTGTATAAACCTTCCTTTAATTTATCTTTTTGTATTTTATGGCCCAAAGACGGCACAAGAAAGCTGGTAATTCTGGCTTCTTTGACCACTGATTCATAACACAATCACAGTTCGACCGATTCGTCTGAGATTCATCTGTATCCTTTTGTATATCTCATCTTTTTTTCCTGTAAAAGCCCAATTTTACTCTTATTCTCTTTTCTATTTCTTCTACTCTTCCTCTGCCCATTCCATGCTGCACTTCTTAGTAATGTCCTGGTAACTTATTTATTAATTTAAATTGTAATTGTTGAATGAACATTTAGTAATTTGTGCTTTATGAAAGTATGGCTTAATTGTAGTTGTCTGTGTTAACAGTTGAACCTTGAATCAGAGATGCTTGTGTTTAGTATTGTAATACAAATGTTGTATGTAATTGGTATTAAATCCTGAAACACAGTACATTTAGTAAAATTATGAACTACCAAGATGGCTCTATAAACTGTTTTAAGAACATTGATTAGTTGGAGTAATACTCTGATAGACTGAAATGATTTTAGGAACAAGAGTCAACATAATAGAGGCTAATCTGTCTTCTTGTGTGATTCTCTTCTATCTACGTTCATCTATTCAGTGCTAATTTTTTTTTTTTCAATGGGAGGTGTACAAAGAAATACTGGCGTCATGTGACATGAAAAAGAAAAAAAAAAGAAAAAGAAAGAAAAGGAAAGAAAGAAAACTAACTGGTTTGCATTATTGTTGGAGGTGAGGTATTGTTTAGTCGCCAACTTAACCCAACCCAGGTTTAAGAAAAACCACCCACATTTATTAATACAGTCACAGACAAGATTGTGAGACCTGAAGCTCTTTCTTCATTGTATTCAGTAACTGGATTAAGCATCACTGTGTTTTGGAGTTTGCTGTGTATCAACATTTTGTTTCAGGTAAAGTTACTTTGCCTCATTTGATCTCACTGAGCTTCTATCACTCTTTCCGTCATCTGCTTTCGATAAATCAAAACTATTTTGTAACATTTTTTATTTGTAATATATGTCATAACATGTTGTATACACACCTGTAAACTGTACGCAGCTTCTTTTAAAGTTGTATTCCAACTGTTGACAATAAACTCAACTAAATTTACAACAATATAGAAACACATATTTAAAGTGTATGTCTGTGTGCGCAGGTATAGGAGGTGCCGCTTTTCACAATGAGGTTTATATTCTCATTGTGCGTTTCAGTATTGCTACTGTATGGTGAGTGTTTTATACATCTTTGAAAAAACACCTGTGACCAAAAAACACTGGAATTATGCTGTATTCAAATAAGCATATCTCTATTCTCTCTATTCTAATAATAATAATAATATATAAAAAAAAAACACTTAAACTTATACTCTATTAATTTTCTTACTGCTTGTTTTCTTATTAAACTTGGTGTTTTCTATTCTGTTTTCTTTTTATTTATTATATAATTAAAAAAAACAACAAACATGTTATTCCTCTTTTGTTGATTTTCCATTGTCCTCTTTTGTAAGTCGCTTTGGATAAAAGCGTCTGCTAAATGTCTAAATGTAAATGTATGTATTCTTTTATTTTAAAGCTGGAACAACTCATGGCCAATTATCAGGTAATTCTTTCCATTCATCTGCTCATAACAATGCTTATAATAAAACTTTCACATTACCAGTTATAATACTGCTTCCATCTTTATTTGAGCCTCTAACTCTAGCACTCTCTGTTCTAATTCTATTAAAAAACACTTTTAGACTTATACTCTATTAATTTTCTTACTGCTTGTTTTCTTATTTAAAAAAAAAAAAACAAAAAAAAACTAACACTAGCTTCTCTGTTTTTGTTGTATTCTATTTCTTTTTTTCCCTCTTTATTTATTATAAAATTAACAAAAAGAAAAAAAAAAGAAAAGAAAAACAGAGAAGGTCTCTAACACTAGCTTGCCTTTTCTTTTTCTAGTCTGCTTTCTTTTAATTTATTATATAATTAAAAAAATGACAAACATGTTATTGCTCTTTTGTTGATTTTCCATTGTCCTCTTTTGTAAGTCGCTTTGGATAAAAGCGTCTGATAAATGTCTAAATGTAAATGTATGTATTCTTTTATTTTAAAGATGCAACAACTTATGGCCAGTTATCAGGTAATTCTTACCATTCATCTGCTCATAACAATGCTTATAATAAAACTTTCACTTTACCAGTTATAATACTGCTTCTATCTTTATTTGCGTTTCTAGTTGTAGCACTCTCTATTCTAATTCTATTTTTTTAAAAAAACCTTTAGACTTATAATTTTCTTACTGCATGTTTTCTTATTTAAAAAAAAAAACAAAAACAAAAAAAACCTAACACTAGCTTTTCTGTTCTTGTTGTATTCTGTTTTTTCCTCATTATTTATTATACAATTAACAAAAAGAAAGAAAAGAAAGAGAAGGCCTCTAACACTAGCTTGCTTTTTCTTTTTCTGTTCTGTTTTCTTTTTATTTATTATATAATTTAAAAAAACAAAAAAACATGTTATTGCTCTTTTGTTGATTTTGATTACTTCCATTTTTCTCTTTTGTAAGTCGCTTTGGATAAAAGCGTCTGATAAATGTCTAAATGTAAATGTATGTATTCTTTTATTTTAAAGGTGAAACAACTCCTGGACAATTAACAGGTAATTCTTTCCATTCATCTGCTTGTTTTCTTATTTAAAAAAAAAAACAAACAAAAAAAAAACACTAGCTTCTCTGTTCTTGTTGTATTCTATTTGTTTTTTTCCTTTTTATTTATTATTCAATTAACAAAAAAAAAAAAAAAGAAGGCCTATAACACTAGCTTGCTTTTTCTTTTTCTATTCTGTTTTCTTTTTATTTATTATATAATTAAAAAAAACAACAAACATGTTATTACTCTTTTGTTGATTTTGATTGCTTCCATTGTCCTCTTTTGTAAGTCGCTTTGGATAAAAGCGTCTGATAAACGTCTAAATGTAAATGTATGTATTCTTTTATTTTAAAGCTGAAACAACTAATGGCCAATTATCAGGTAATTCTTTCCATTCATCTGCTTGTTTTCTTATTAAAAAAAACAAAAAACGAACACTAGCTTCTCTGTTCTTGTTGTATTCTATTCGTTTTTTCCTCTTTATTGATTGTACAATTAACAAAAAGAAAAAAAAGAGAAGGCCTCTAACACTCGCTTGCTTTTTCTTGTTCTGTTCTGTTTTCTTTTTATTATATAATTAAAAAAACAACAAACATGTTATTGCTCTTTTGTTGATTTTGATTGATTCCATTGTCCTCTTTTGTAAGTTGCTTTGGATAAAAGCGTCTGCTAAATGTCTAAATGTAAATGTATGTATTCTTTTATTTTAAAGGTGAAACAACGCATGGCCAATTATCAGGTAATTCTCTCCATTCATTTGCTTGTTTTCTTATAAAAACAAACTTTGTTCTTGTTGTATTCTATTTGTTTTTTCCTCTTTATTTATTATACAATTAACAAATGTCTAAATGTAAATGTATGTATTCTTTTACTTTAAAGGTGAAACAACTCATGGCCTATTATCAGGTAATTCTTTCCATTCATCTGCTCATAACAATGCTTGTAATAAAACTTTAACTTTACCAGTTATAATACTGCTTCCCATTTCAATCTGTAGCTCTCCATTAGACAAATCCAATTGTTGAGGAAAAACAAAGACATCTTCATTGTGGAACTTAATGATAAATATGTTGTTTCAATAGCATAACGAAGCGTAAATAGTTCTGATATCAGTACTTGCTTTTGATAGTTGCGTTAGCAGAAAAGTATAAAGTTACTCACTGAAAAAGCTACACTGTATTAAGTGTTTTGAATTAGTGAGGAGAAAAGCAAAACATTAGTTTAACTGAGTAAATGACATAGTAAAAACTATAAATACAATCACAAGTACACCACTACTTTTACTGAAAAATGTGGTTAAGAATTTAATAATTTCATGGCATTAAAGTCTAGTATTCCAATTCTTTCCAGTGGAATTAGACATTGTTTAATACACTGTAGTAAGCTATACAAAATAAATGGATTGTGAAAAGTTTGTTCTATGTTGGAAGCATGAAAAAAGTACATACTTTTGAGCATGTCACAACAGTGTATGCAACTAATGGAACGTACTAGTACGTCATGGAATTTCATCTTAAAAACCACATGCTGTAGGTGTGCGCATCCTGCCACTTCAAACTGGCCTGTCATTCATTCTGTCACAGTTGACAATAGTACACATTCCACATTTCGTTCACATGTTCCACCACAATTTTAGTTCATTTACACCACCCTACAATAGTATGTGGTATGTGAGGCTGTTTATATCCTCACTGTCACTGCTAAAGAAAAAGTGATGTTCAGTTTTTAGATTTCAATAACTTAAAAAAGGTAGCTTAAAGAAAGCATTTTCTCAAATTCATACTATAACTAATCTGATTCTATAAATAGCATGTATAAGTATAAAAATAAATAAAAAATTTTGATGTTCCATAACAGTTGACCCCTGCACCAGCTACAATGTGCTGGACGATCCTCGAAGAGCCACCAACAATCAATATTCCTCTAAAATAATGTGTGACTGCGAAGTCGACTGGAACGGCTGGTATCGCCTCTACATTCAGGGTCAGAGTGTTCAGATGCCAGACACATGTGTTCGTCAGGATAGCTGTGGCACTCATGCCCCACTGTGGCTGAAAGGAGGACATCCAACAACTGAGGATGGAGTGGTCACTCGCGATGTCTGCGGTCACTATGACAATGACTGCTGCTCTTTTATATCCAATCCCATTAGAGTCAAAGCCTGTCCAGGACATTATTATGTCTATGAGCTTGTGAAACCAGCTTTCTGCTATTTAGCATATTGTGCAGGTAAATACATTTTTATTTTTCCTGTGGTACCCAAGTCATAATTAGATTTTTGATTATTTGATTTTAATCTCTTTCTCCCTTTCTCTCTCTCTCTTTACAGATGCAACGAACATCAATACCACATATACTGTCACGACTACAATTACGACAGGTAATGTAATGCTTTACAATCTATTGTTTTGCACAAGCAGATCAGATTCATGTTTGTGATTTTATGTACATAATAACACTGTGTAAAAAGTACAGTTTTACAATTTTGATTATACAAGTGATAACTAAAAACTTTTTTTTAATACAGAGATAGCACATTTGAGTACACTTACATGTTCTTAAGATTATCTTAAGAACATGTATAAAAAAAAAGTATATGAAGTACAAAATTAGTGTGTGAAAATAAAGCACTTTAAGTTATGGAAGTGCACTTTTTTCCCACCTGGGGCCATTTGGCTTTTTGCCACTGATTAATAGAATAAGGGTTGCGAGAAAATCCAAATATAAAACCAAAACTTTCATAAGTATTCACCCTCCTTTATTATGACAGTTCATTCATCACTGACTGGTGAAACCGATTATTTTCATTCACATAAATAGTAAGTATTAGACAATATCTGTGTGTAGTCAGGGAGTTTCATCTGATTGTAGCTGGTGAATCAGAATTTTGGCACAATTTAAATAATCCAGAAAAAAGAACCTTGCAACTTTGCTAAAACTAATTTAAAAGCAAGCCATGACAAGGCATTAAAAAAGTCAAAACTACACAGAAATGGCTGGGGGAAAAAACAACAATATTAATATCCTGGAATGACCAAGTCAAAGGTTAGATCTCAAATTAAATTTATAATGGAATTCATGCATGATCTTAAAAAGTCAGTCAACTCTCAATCTCCATACAACCTGACACAAAGCTGTAATGTTGTTAAACTTTAGCAACTTAATACTGACTCAAATGGGGTAAATACAGATGCAATGATTTTTGTGATTGATATTTGCAATTTTTTGTGTTGAGCAGTGTCCAAAAAAAAAGGTTTCATCCTACAACTATCCAACAGTAAAAAGTATATAAGTATATAATGTAGAAATAAGCTTTTGCAAAAACATTACTTTCATTTTTCCATTACAGTTCCTCTTGTTGACCCCTGCAACAACTACAATGTGCTAGATGATCCATGGAGAGCCACCAACAATCAATATTCCTCTGACATAATGTGTGACTGTGAGGTTAGCTGGGATGGCTGGTACCGCCTCTACATCCAGGGTCAGAGTGTTCAGATGCCAGACACATGTGTTGATGAGTATAGCTGCGGCTCTCATGCTCCACTGTGGCTGAATGGAGGACATCCGTCAGTTGAGGATGGAGTGGTCATTCGCGATGTCTGTGGTCACTGGGACAATAACTGCTGTTACTTCCGATCCAATCCTATTCAAGTCAAAGCCTGTCCAGGCAGTTATTTTGTTTATGAGTTTGTGCAACCAGCTTTCTGCTCTTTGGCATACTGCGCAGGTAAATACATTTACATTTTACCTTTGTTTACCTAAGTCATAATTGGATCTTTGTTTACGTAAAACTTATCAATTTTTTTCAGATGTAGCAAGCATAAACACTACCTCTACTACTGCTACACCAAAGAAAACCTCAACAACAGACACAACCACCATGGACTTTACTGGTAATGTATTGTGCTGGATTGCAATCTGTAGGATTTATTACATGGATCGACAAAAAGATGGATTTGCAATTACTGCTTCCCACTGAATTAGTTTAACATTGAAATCTATAGAAAAAAAAAACAGTATCACCTAACAACAAATTTTATTTCTTTTATTTTTTTCAGATAATGGGAACAACACCATTTCCTATACTACCATCATGATAGAAACAACCTCAAATATGAAAACCACATTCATAGAAACTACAGGCATGGTCACTGGTAATGCAGAAAGTACGACTACTGGCATAGCCAATCCAGAAGGCACCACAACAGAGACCAAAACAACAGGATCTACCACAACAACAGAAAGCACCACTGCTGGCACCACAACAATAGACACTACAACAACAAAACGTACCACCACTGATACTGAAACTTCAGAAAGTGTAACAATGGAGTCCACAACAGTTGAAAATATAGTAACAGAAAAAATCACAACTGACACTCCAGTACCACTCCAAAGAGCTACAACAATGGACAATACAAAAACTGAAAGCACCAACACAAGCACCACAACAACAGAAAGTATAATGACTGGCACCACCACTCCAGAAAGTACTACTACAGAAATCTCAACAACAGAAAGTACCACCACTAGCACAACAGGCACTACAATAACAGAAAGCACAATCACAGGTACCACAACTTCAGAAAGTACAACAGTCGAGACCACAACTACAGAAGGCACCATAAATACAGAAAGCAGCACACCAGACACAACAACAAAAGAAAGCATCATCACTGGAATCACAACACCTGAAAGCACAACCGAGACCACAACAACAAAAAGTACAATCACTGGCAGCACCACTCCAGAAATTATTACCACAGAGACCATAACAACAGAAAGCACCACAATCCGTACCACAACTCCAGAAAGCACCACAATGACAGAAAGTACAACCACTGGCACAACCACTCCAGTAAGTACAACAATGGAGACCACAACAACAGAAAGTACCACCCCCAGTACAACAATAGAAAGTATTTCCACAGGCACAAGAACTGAGATTACAACAACAGAAGGCACAACCACTCCTGAAAGTACTACAACAGTGACCACAACAACAGAAAGCACCACCACCGGTACCACATCTCCAGAAAGCACCACAACAACAGAAAGTACCAGCAGAAGCACCACAACTATGATCACAACAACAGAAGGCAGCAGCACCCACGAAAGTACAACCACTGGCACAACCATTCCAGAAGATACAACAATGGAGCCTACAACAACAGAAAGCAACACCCTCGGCACAATAACTGAGACCACAACAACAGAAAGTACCACCACAGGCACCATAACTGAGATCACAACAATAGAAGACAACACCACTCCTGAAATTACTACCACAGAGACCACAACAACAAAAAGCACAGCTGGCACCACAACTGAGATCACAACAACAGCAAGTACCACCACTCTGGAAAGTACTACTATAGCAGTCACAACAACAGAAAGCAGCACTACCGGTACGACAACTCCAGAAAGAACCACGATGATGGAAAGTACATCCACTAGCACCACCACTCCAGAAGGTACTACCTCACAAACAACGACAGAAACCACCACCAGTAGTACAACAACTCCAAAAAGTACAACCACTGGCACCACAACTGAGATCACAGCAACAGAAGTCACCACGACTCCAGAAACCACCACAATAACAGAAAGTACAACCACAGGCACAACCACTCCAGAAAATACAGGAAGTACCACCCCTGGGACAACAACTGAGAACACAACAATAGAAAGTATCACCACAGTCACTACAACAGCAGAAAGCTCCACCACAACTGAGATCACCACAACAGAAAGCACCATCCAAACTGAGAAGACAAGAACAGAAGGCACCACCATTAGAGAAAGTGCTACCACAGACACCGCAACAACAGAAAGCACCACAGATACCACAACTCCAGAAAGCACCACAACAGACGTTACAACAACAGAAAGCACCACCACAGGTACCACAACACCAGAAAGCACAATAACCAAGACCGCAGCAATAGAAAGCACCACCACAACTGAGGTCACAACCACAGAAGGCACCACCACTACAGAAAGTACTACCACAGAGACCAAAACAACAGAAAGTACAACAATGGAAACCACAACTACAGAAGCTACCACACCTACAGAAAGCACCACAACAGACGTTACAAAAACAGAAAGCACCACCACAGGTACCACAACACCAGAAAGCACACCAAATGAGACCACAACAATAGAAAGCACCACCACAAGTGAGATCACAACAACAGAAAGCACTGCAATTACAGAAAGTACAACAACAGGATCCACAACAACAGAAAGTGCAACACCTGGGACATCAACCAAGACGACAACAATTGAAAGTCCCACCACAACTGAGATCACAACCACAGAAGGCACCACCACTACAGAGAGAGCTACCACAGACACCACAACAACAGAAAGCAGCACCACTGGTACCACAACTCCAGAAAGTACAACAATGGAAACCACAACTACAGAAGCTACCATAACTACAGACAGCCCAACAACAGAAAGCACCACCACAACTGAGATCAGAACAACAGAAGGCACCACCACTGCAGAAGGTACTACCACAGAAAGCACAACCACTGGTACCACAACTCTGGAAAGCACCACAATGACAGAAAGTACAACCACTGGCACCACCACTTCAGAGAGCACAACAACCACAACTACAGAAAGCACCACAATAGGTACCACAACACCAGAAAGCACAACAACCGAGACCACAACAATAGAAAGCACCACCACAAATGATATCACAACAACAGAAGGTACCACCACTGGTTCCACAACTCCAGAAAGCAACACAATTACAGAAAGTACAACAACCCAGACCACAACAAGAGAAAGTTCCACCACAACTGATATCACAACAACAATAGGCACCACCACTCCAGAAAGTACTACCACAGAGACCACAACAACAGAAAGCAGCACCACTGGTACCACAACTCCAGAAAGCACCACAAAGACAGAAAGTACAACCACTGGCACCACCACTTCAGAAAGTACAATGGAAACCACAACAACAGTAAGTACCACCCCAGGTATTACAACTTCAGAAAGTACAACAATGGAAACCACAACTACAGATGCTGCTACAACTACAGACAGCCCAACAACTGAAAACACCAAAACAGGTACCACAACAACACAAAGTACACCCACAGACATCACAACAATAGAAAGCACCACCACAACTGAGGTCACAACAACAGAAGGCACCACCACTGGTACCACAACTCCAGAAAGCACCACAATTACAGAAAGTACAACAACAGAGAGTACAACGCCTTGGAAAACAACCGAGACCACGACACCAGAAAGCACAACAACTGAGACCACAAAAATAGAAAGCACCACCATTACAGAAAGTACAACACCTGGAACAACAACTGAAACCACAACAATAGAAAGTACCACCACAACTGAGATCACAACTACAGAAGGCACCACCACTACAGAGAGTACTACCACAGAGACCACAACAACAGAAAGCACCACCACTGGTATCACAACACCAGAAAGCACAAAAACAGAAGGCACCACCACTACAAAAAGTACTACCACGGACAGCACAACTCTGGAAAGCACCACAATGACAGAAAGTACAACCACTGGCACCACCACTTCAGAAAGCACAACAATGCAAACCACAACTACAGAAAGCAGCACAACAGACATTACAACAACAGAAAGCACCACCACAGGTACTACAACTTTAGAAAGTACAACATTGGAAACCACAACTACAGACAGCCCAACAACAGAAAGCACCACCACTACAGAAAGCACCACAACAGGCATTAGAACAACAGAAGGCTCCACCACCGGTTCAACAACTCCAGAAAGTACCACAATTACAGAAAGTACAACAACTGAGAGGACAACAACAGAAAGTACAATGCCTGCGTCAACAACCGAAACCACAACAATGGAAAGTACCACCACAACTGAGATCACAACCACAGTGGGCATCACCACTCCAGAAAGTACTACCACAGAGACCACAACAACAGAAAGCAGCACCACTGGTACCACAACTCCAGAAAGCACCACAATGACAGAGAGTACAACCACTGGCACCACTTCAGAAAGTACAACAATCGAAACCACAACAACAGAGAGTACCACCCCAGGCATTACAACTTCAGAAAGTACAACAATGGAAACCACAACTACAGAAGCTACCACAACAACAGACAGCCCAACAACAAAAAGCACAACCACAGGTACCACAACACCAGAAAGCACAACAACCGAGACCACAACAACAGAAAGCACCACCACAAGTACCACAACACCAGAAAGCACAACAACCGAGATCACAACAACAGAAGGCACCACCACTACAGAAAGCATGACAACAGACATTACAACAACAGTAAGCACCACCACAGGTACCACAACACCAAAAAGCACAACAACCGAGACCACAACAACAGAAAGTACAACCACGGACACCACAACAACAGAAAGCACCACAATGACAGAAAGTACAACCACTGGCACCACTTCAGAAAGTACAACAATGGAAACCACAACTACAGAACCTACCACAACAATAGACAGCCCAACAACAGAAAGCACCACCACAAGTACCACAACACCAGAAAGCATAACAACCGAGATCACAACAACAGAAGGCACCACCACTACAGAAAGCACGACAACAGACATTACAACAACAGAAAGCACCACCACAGATACCACAACACCAGAAAGCACAACGGAGACCACAACAACAGAAAGCACCACCACAGGTACCACAACACCAGAAAGCACAACAACCGAGATCACAACAACAGAAGGCACCACCACTACAGAAAGCACCACAACAGACATTACAACAACAGTAAGCACCACCATAGATACCACAACACCAAAAAGCACAACAACCAAGACCACAACAACAGAAAGTACAACCACGGACACCACAACAACAGAAAGCACCACAATGACAGAAAGTACAACCACTGGCACCACTTCAGAAAGTACA
>JAHKKF010508140.1:0-18577 GCA_019740295.1 Labeo calbasu
TCTGAAGTACAATTAAAAGTATACAACTATAGACATGCACAATTCTAGAAACATTTAGGAATACAATTATAATTCGCGTAAGGCATACTAGAATGCTGCTTTCACCATTTGGCATAATAATAATATTAATAATAATAATAGTAGTAGTAATAATAATCATAATAATAATTATTATTTTTGTTTAGAAAAGGGGAATAAGATTCGTTGTCATTATTAATTATTATTATTATTATTATTATTATTATTATTATTATTATTATTATCGAAAAAGGTAATAGAGACATCCTTAAAGTTATTTATTTATTTGTTTGTCTGTCACTTATTTACACTTTCTCGTCTCTGGTAATTTTTCAGAGAACTGCATAGTTAACTACTTAACTTTTTTTTTTTTTTTTAACTCATTTAATTTACTTGGCATTTTCGTAATCTTTCTTTTCCTGTGGTTACGCATATCAGCTGTTAATATTATTTGTATTATTGCAATCGCATTTCAGTAACTTAAATTGGGTCCGTCCTTCGTCAAACTGCAACATCGGGGGAAATCGAACTATTGGCAAGATCTGGGGGGACCCGTGACTGCCTCTAGCATGATGTCATACCTCAAACAGCCCCCCTACGCCATGAACGGCCTGGGGCTGAGCGGCGCAGCCATGGACCTATTGCACCCGTCCGTCGGATACCCAGGTACATACAGAACACGGTGTACTTGCATTATAACCCAGCGTTATATGCGAGCATAAATCCCATCTTTCTTTACTTGTTGTTTTTTTTTTTTTTTTTTTAAAGTTGTTAGAAACTCTTTCGGGCGCTTTAGTCAAGGGAAAAGATTCTTGGCATATTGTCTATTTTTTTTTTTTTTTTTTTTTCTCTCTCTCGATGTTTAAGCATAATTTATTGGGCCTAACATGCTCATTGCATCGTTCCGACATGTTTTTTTAAAAAGATAATCCACAAAAGCTATAATTTTAAAACCGCTTTGAGGTTAGAAATGAAAATCACTTCCAAAAATAGTGCTTTAAAATGTCCTGAAGCTATTTGCTATTTCACATCCAAAGCGATTTTATTTTCATTCACGTTTCTATAAAGCGTAATATTGTTATGGTGTGTACTCTTTATGACCTTTTTTCTTGTTTTTATAATTTGCAGCAACGCCCAGAAAGCAGCGGCGGGAAAGAACGACATTTACGCGCTCACAGCTTGACATTCTCGAAGCGCTCTTTGCCAAAACTCGTTACCCAGACATTTTTATGAGAGAGGAGGTGGCGCTGAAGATCAACCTTCCCGAGTCCAGAGTTCAGGTACATGTAACCACTGAATGTTTAAAAATAAAAATTCAAAATGTACGCTTTTCTCTCTCTCTAAGAAACTATTTAGTCTAAGTATGAAAACTTTACAAAAACGTTCGTTAATGTCCGTTATGCTCAGCTGCTCCCCCTACTGATTTTCGTAAAGTTCGTAGTAGTTTGTAATAATTTTTTACAATTGTTGCAATTATTATTATTATTATTATTATTATTATAGACACCTAGGTGACTCCTAGGTTGTCAGCCTAGTTATACAGCCATTACATAACTAGGGTTAATTGCTGGGTAATTTCTGCTGCTGTCTGACTTTTTTCTTTTTTCTTCTTCTTCTTCTTTTTTTTTTTTTTGGTGACACATGTTCAAATTGTGGAGCATGACAGAATTTAATATTTATGTTAGAATAATTTGTACTCCAAACCAAAATGCTGATCAATGCATTTGTGCATATTAAACTAATTTAACTGCACTGAGGAAATGTGGCTATTTAAAGCAAATATATAAAGGTGATTAAAAAGGCTCACTCTACCTTGAAGTTGATGTAAATGTCAGTGATGAGGAAATGTAAAATTCCCACAGTCCGCTGTGGATTTTTCATGCAAATAATGCTTTTTCTGAAGTGATCTGAGGCCTAAAGGAGCAACCCTCTGTCAATTTCCCAAGCAATTTTATTTGCTCTTAATAAGCACATGAAACAAAACGCTTTACACGGTCAGACCCTCCTTCCACTATTGAATTACCATCTCTGCGGAGAAACTCAATAGGCTGCTATCACCCAGCCGTCTACAAGCACTGAAATTAGATCCACACAGTAAAGCAGAAAGGCCCTGCATGCAAATTAAAGCCAGGAACTGCTAATAACTAGCTATTTTCCACTCTGATATTGCACAATGGCTCTCCAACGTGTCCTTCAGACATGCACGGAAGGTCTCCGTAATCATTTAATGGAGCTCTGTGTGCATGTGTGTTTGTGTACTGGGTGTAATGGACTCTGTATGCGTCTATTTTTTTTTTTTTTTTTAAGTGTTGTTCAACCAGATTTATTTTTTTTTTTTTTAAGTGTTTGTTTCCTCTCTCTGTGTCCTGCAGGTGTGGTTTAAGAATCGTCGTGCTAAATGTCGTCAGCAGCAGCAGAGTGGCAGCAGCACTAAAGCTCGGCCCGCAAAGAAGAAATCCTCACCCACCCGGGAGAGCACGGGCTCGGAGAGCAGCGGCCAGTTCACCCCTCCCGCAGTCTCCAGCGCTGGCTCTTCCTCCTCCTCCTCTTCCTCGACCAATAACACAGGCATCAGTAGCACCTCTACCTCTATCAGTACTGTCTCCTCAATCTGGAGCCCTGCCATTTCTCCAGGCTCCGCACCCCCGTCCGTCTCCCTGCCGGAGCCCGTGGCTCCCTCAAACGCCTCCTGCATGCAGCGTTCCGTCTCAGGCACGGCCGGCTCCTCCTACCCCATGCCCTACAACCAGACCACGGGCTACAGCCAGGGCTACCCGACTCCTTCCGGTTCGTACTTCAGCGGAGTGGACTGTGGCTCCTATCTGGCCCCCATGCACTCTCACCACCACCCTCACCAGCTCAGCCCCATGACGGCGTCGTCCATGCCCACGCACCCCCACCACCACATCAGTCAGTCCTCAGGACATCACCACCACCATCATCACCAGGCCTACAGTGGCACCGGCCTGGCCTTCAATTCTTCTGACTGCCTGGATTACAAGGAGCAAACGGCCTCCTCCTGGAAGCTCAACTTCAACACTACAGACTGTTTGGACTACAAAGACCAAGCATCCTGGAGGTTCCAAGTCTTGTGATCTGATTTTTTTTTTAATGCCCTCCATTTTCACCATCTCTCTCTCTCTCTGTTTTAATAGTGTGCTGAGTTTAAGGAAAAAAAAATATATATGGACTTGCAGATTTTAACAAAATAGTTAGATGTTCGTCACATTTTTAAAAGTGAGTCCCCCCCCCCCCCTTTTTTTTAGAGAGAAAAGAAAGGGGAAAAAACGGAAAAGTTGTGGAAGCAAATGAAGCTAGTTTTCCCCTTTTTGTTGTCCCCGAAGAGACTTAATTAGATTTACTCGACGACCCAGAGTTCTGGTTCTGACTGGCGTCACTCTCCTGCCTGATCTGGATTACCGTTTTTCTACACGGGACACTGAACGCTCAGCGACCGTTTTACCTCCACCTCTCAAACCCTGTACAGCTGTTTCGTTTTCTAAATATGGTTATTTTTTAGGATGACAGATTCTAGTCAGCTTAAGGAAGCTGAATTGTGTACATATGTATTTGGGTCAGTTACATTGACCATATTTAGTTGGTGTTACTGGATTTCAAATGGTTTAATAAGACTTTGAAACGACTTTATGTAAATCTTTTTCTCAAATAATCCAAAGATCAAGAATTGGCCGCTGGACTTATTTGATATACTGAAAACCAATTTTTGTTACCCTGAAAAAAATAAATAAATAGCATTTTATATTGAGAACACCATGTGGGAAAAAAATTAAAATTTTGGAAAAAAAAAAGAAACTTAATTATACGTTGGACATTTTTAGAGCGGGGGGATATTTGGCTGTGATATTCCATTAGGTGAACTAGCATTTGATGATTTGTTGCGGTGAAAGAGCACGGGCATGACTCAAATTGTTGGATGCATTTAACAGCACTTGACTTAATTGCTCTAACCGAAAAAAAAATCATGTGGATGACGAAATGTGGTTTAAGGAAGAATTCCCAAATGCCAGTGAAATGCTGAATGTACTGCAGGCGCAGATCATTACATTCATGTCCGTAATAAAGATCAGTTAACTACCAAAATTTCACATGACTTCTGACTGAGCACCCAAAATTTACTTTCGTGTTGCAAATGTTTTCAACTCTCAACGAACGAATAAATAAGTTAAAAATGCAATAAACGCACCTCGATTTATTTGGTGAGATGCTGCAAAGTTTGGTTTTAGAACGAATTTTACATGCATACTTTTTATTTTTCAACCTGTGCACCGTATCGAGTGCTGAATGATTATCTGCACTAAACTTAAGGCAATTCACTGATTTATTTCCATCGGATTGTGAGGATTTTAAAGGGCGTGTGTGAAATCGCACGCCACCGACTGAATTTTTTCTTTATGTGGAAAGGATTACGTTTTTGCTCCTCCTTAATAAACCGGTTATTTCCTATGGATATGGATGCTGTAAATGCGTGTGTGCAGGGGTGTAAAAACTGATTAAAACTCAGACCGTGGACCTGAGCTATATTCATTTGGTCTTTCGAAAATCTAAACTCGTTTGAAGGTCTTTTTTGTGCAAACTGTTAAAGGCCAC
This sequence comes from Labeo calbasu, assembly GCA_019740295.1. Lineage (NCBI taxonomy): Eukaryota > Metazoa > Chordata > Actinopteri > Cypriniformes > Cyprinidae > Labeo > Labeo calbasu. Next base: position 4,627 of record JAHKKF010508140.1, read on the forward strand.
GGCACCGCAAAATTTCTTAAATATTTATTAACGCATTTGATCAGGTCGTAATTGAATGCGCTGGCGATAATTGCTTCCCAGCAGAATCTCCGTGCGCTCTGGAGCACAAGAGCGTTTCGCCAAAATAACCCGGAGCGATATCGCCTCTTCTGATTCGGTAATGACGTGGGTGGGTCTGGGTTAATGGGTCAAAAGCGGGAGGGAGGCAGCCGTCAGGCACCGGGCCATTAAAGAAATAGCTGGAGAAAAAACAAGGGCTCGGCAAAGCTGTTTAGATGAACGTGTTCGAACAGAAAAAGTTTCCTTTTGGTCGATTAAGCAGCGGATAGAAAGAATGTGCACAGGTAAATTGTTTACACGCTTGTCAACAGACAGGAAGGCCTGTATTATTTCACGTCCTAATTTATGACAAACCTGTTTTTTGTTTTTTTTAAATTCATTTTTAGTAAAAACTTCAAATATTTGTCATATGACAAATGCATGCGCATTGGACTATATTCTTCGACTTGTCCAAGTTACTATGAATATCACGTTCTGCATGTTTTCACAACAATATCATCGACGGCATATTGCTAATATGAAAATAACAAGCTATTCTCACGACTTTAATCAGCTTCAGTGTTTTTGTGTGCTAATTATTGCTGTGTTGGCCCGGCAGCTGAATCAACACCTCGCTCAGGAGAACATTGCGCGTATTTGTTTTATGTGATCGCATTGAGACGCCACCGCAGCTCTGCGACACTACATAAACATGAATGGATTTGTACGATTTGCATCAAACAAACATTTGCGTCCTGTCTTCCTGGGGAATAATTTGAGGAGCTCGGACACGCCCTCGCGTGGAGCACCTGCTCAAGCCCGAGGGGTGAGAGAGAAAACATTAGGGCCTGGTCGTTCTAACACTTTCAACTGTCTGAAGCTGGCACAATTCTGGCGAGGTGAATTCATATGTCTATTAACTAATTTTATATTTTTATTAATAGGCAGCCAACATTTTTTTTTGTTGGATGGAATACTACCGGAATTAATCACGCTCCAGACTTAAAACATTATAGATATTTCATCCTTATATGTGAGCCTGGTCATAAGGGTCTATTTTTTGAAACTGAGATTTATACATCATCTGATAGCTGAATAAATAAACTTTCCATTGATGTATGGTTTAAACAATATTTGGCCGAGAGACAACAATTTGAAAAGCTGGAATCTGAAGGTGCAAAAAAAAAAGAAAAATCAAAATATTGAGAGAATCTCTTGTAAAGTTGTCCTAATGAAGTTCTTAGCAATGCATATTACCAATAAAAAAGTTTTAATATATTTACGGTTGAAAAATCGATCATTTGGCAATGTGTTTTTGGCTATTGCTACAAATATATCAGTGCTACTTATGACACATATAGCCTAAACTTGTTGGCAGGGCTGAAGACGAGATGTCCGGGTAATAGGCTGAATATTTTAGTAACAGACTGTTACGTCATCAGTGCCAATGTTTATCACGTTTTATTCTTATTTTTAAAACAGAATGATTTTCGATAAGCGATTTAAAGCCTGGCATGTACAGAAATTATTTTAAATTAAAGTCTAGTTGAATGTAAGGATAGGCCAACAAGTAAGAGGTTCGTTCTTCTCATAGTTTAGCTTAAACTTTGTAACATGTAAAAAATAAAATAAAAGTATAGAGTAGGCCTACACATAACGTAAAGATGATTAAACTGTCTCACTTCACCTGTACTGGTCCGATATTTCGCGTAGCCTATATTTCATGTCCCAAACAAGCCACGCTTTCATTTTAAGTTTCAGTTCTGAAAACTGTCTCGGTTATTATTTTGTCATTTACTCAACCAGAAGATATTGTTTAATCAGTATTCACCTGGAAGGCATCTGCCTTTGACAGGAGTTTGAGTTATAGGCTAGCCTATTGGCACAACTCAAATACAATTCACTGGAAAAGCCTCACGTTAGTTTTAGCTTGCACTTTTGAAATATGTATTATTATTATTATTATAGGCTATCAAAATAAAAACGGTGTTAACTGATTCAAACTAACTAAATAAAATAATTTTAACTAAAATGAAGCGAACTAGCCTACAGCAAAAAAGCGTGAGAAGCCAACTTCCCTCAGTCAAGAATTTTTTTTTTTTTTTTTTTTGATGGACTTGTCCTCCAAACGTAGAATTTTCTCTCAGTTCATAAGGCGGATAGGACGCTTCCATTACTGCTGTACGAGGCAATCCACTCTTGCCTTGCTGATATGCTCATATGTCCAAATGTCACCCGAGTGGGACGGCTCGTCCACAATTGGCACCATATTATTACATGTGAAAACTGTAAAAGAGATTACCGACCAAAACCATTAATGGGAAAACGGAAGTGTGATGAGCGAAGGGTTTGCTGAGATGGTGAGATGCTGACTTCAGGCCTCTGCGAGTTACAGAAACGCTGAGGGTGGGAAAACCACCAGAGGGATTTATTCCTACAGTATTGACGCTGAGGTCTTAGGAACAGATGACAGACGGCATTATGGCTGTCAGGATGGACACTTGCTGAGCACATATATAGCTTTATCTTTAACTCAGTAGCTGACCATACATGCACAGTTTAGGTAGGCCACAGATTGTACCCTTTTACGTTACTTGGATCAACGTATTAACGAATTTTGGGTTTGTTGTACTAGCGAAATTAATTCGTTAAAAATACAAACCAGTCACATGAATACAGCTCTTGTAAGATTAACGTTTTCATTTTATTACTTACTTATTGATTTATTATTTCATTGATTGACCGTGGTGTCTAAAGCCATAAATAAAGCAGTGTAACTATACGTAGATAAATGTAAAATATTTAATTAAAAGGCTAAAATTATTTTTTTTAAAAAAGAACATACTTTTTAATAAATCAGCAGTTAATAATTTTATAACTATAATTGCTATTTTTAAATATTTTGACCTTTAAATTAAAGGCACGTTTTGCTAGGTTCAAATGGAGTAATAGCTTAGGCCACCAAGCAAACGTTTTGCTATTTATTGCAAAAAATGACATGATATTTGAAGAAAAAAAATACCTTGAAAAAGGTTTGAAAACGTTTTTGGAAATCTTATACACTCTTAAGATGCAAAGTAAATAATAGATTTTACTACTTGACATTTTTAGTCAATTAAAAAAAAAGGACGAAAATAAAATAGAAAAATTGTGACATTGAGTGATTTTCTTTATATGAATAAAAACTATAAACACAACGTTTTAATGTGATAGAGACAGGAACATGATCGCTTCGTTAATGTATACCTATTTACCACTCGAGTGTTAGTTGACAAAACAGCGCAATCTAATCTGAGTGGCGACAAAATTGTTCTTAATCGCAGCAATTAAAATGGGAACAGTTAATTAACTCTTAATTGAGCTGGGAACCGTTTGTCAAGTTCATTTTTCTCATATCAGGTGACCAGACTGTGACATCACCACCTCACCGTCTGAAAGATGGCGGCCTCGCGTTGGCTGGTGATCCGACAGGCTCTGCTTACACAACCAGCCAGGAAATGAACACTAACAGCGGATGGCTGTTTGTATGTGCACATTTGATTAGCATATGTGGTGGAGTATGACAGCTGCTTGAATTAGATGTCAAGATCGCTGATGAACCGTGAAGAGCACCAGAGTCATGAGCATGGGTAAACTTTTACTTACTACAGCAGAAGAAAGACGTATGCACCGGTAGCTTCGGTTAAAAGGTAACATTTTTTAACATTAAAAGAGAAGCATAAATCTCATAAGACTGTAATACTGCAAAATACACAAACATGATCAGATCATCTAAGCTCCCTCATCAAAACTCGTGAAAAGAAGCTAACAATGCTTCTGGATGTTATGAAAGAAGCTCATCATCTATCAAACCCAATTATGTGCCAATCAAATCTCAGCATTTTTGCCAAAAAGACTGTTTGATCCAAAACATTTTTTTAGTTTGACTCAACACAGGATTACAAGGTTGTCATTCACAGAAAAACTGTGATCTCTCCAATAATCCTGTGTGATTATAAGTTTCTAAGCTTTAGTCTGAGCTGTTGAAAATGGTTCCTGGCACAGAATCAGTGACTGGAGGCCAGACTAATTAAAAAACAATATGAATATAATTCAAATAAGACAGATGCCTCTTGAAAATTGCTAGATAATCAGATTAATGCATTAATAATGGTGAGTTGTCTGATCAATTATAATAATTGATGCACAAATCAAATCTATATATATTTAAACATGTATTTTTAAAAATAAAAGTTACAAAAGGTGGTTTTCACAGTGATGCCGTAAAATAATCTTTATGTGAACACTTATTTAAAAAACAAAAAAACTTAGTGAGAAGAACATTTAAATGAACCTTTTTGAGCAAAGAAAAGGATCCGTAGATGCTCCCAGAGGTTCTTCATGCAAACACAGACATCAATAAAGAACCTTTATTTTTAAGAGAGTACAACATATACATGTGACCCTGGACCCTGGTCTTAAGTAGTACAGGTATATTTGTAGCAATAGCCAAAAATACACTGTATGGGTCAAAATTATTGATTTTTCTTTTATGTCAAAAATGATTAGACAGTTAAGTATAGATCATGTTCTATGAAGATATTTAGCAAATTTCCTACTGTAAATACAAAAATACTAATGAAAAATAAGTTTTATGCATTGCTAAGATTTTCATTTGGACAACTTTAAAGGTGGTTTTCTCAATATTTAGATTTTTTTCAGATTCCAGATTTTCAAATAGTTGTATCTCTGCCAAATATCGAGGCTTATTTTATTCAGCTTTCAGATGATGTATAAATGTCAATTTCAAAACATTGACCCTTATGACTGGTTTTGTGGTCCAGGGTCACATATTACAGTAGACAATAATATGTAAAGCAATGTTTAAAATATGCTTTAAAATGATACAGTGACAACAGAACTTGACTGATTTTTCCTTAAAAGGTGCAAAGAATAGGCAATAGACGGACATAAAAACAGAGGTGACAACACAAAAGCTTCCTCTCCTGACCCTTCCTCCATTTCCAGCATCAATTCATATTTATATATCTTGTATATATACTTTTTTAAAAAAGAAAATCCTCTTAGAATGCAGAGTAAATAGATTACGATACAGTGAGGGATTATGGATGGCTGGGTGCTGTCAGATTAAGTTCGGAGAGCAGGCCGGCGACAGTTCTGACACGGCCGCTGTGTATGAAGACTGTGGGGGGAAAACGGCAGCCTCCTCTTTAGAGACACGCGCTGCGTATCCCTCTGCATTTCTTCTGCATGTAATCTCATACACCAAACAGGTGGAGAATTAAACCCGGCCCACAAGCCGCACCACTGATCCTGTGATCAAGCACAGGGATACTAGTGTGGCCTCTGTGCCACCATTCTCAAAGAAAGTGAAGTGTTGCTAAAATAAAAAAAGAAAAAAAAAAAGAAGCTGTTTGCACAGACTCTCAAACATCAGTTCTGATAGTGTGATAGTGACAGGCATGAGCTGGAATGGTTAGGGAATATATGTAACAGAAAGAGGAAGAACCGTGGAAAAGTAGGTTAGAACATTTTTTTTTTTTTTTTTTTTTTTTTTTTAACTCAACAAGAGTGTGCAGTACTGGCCATAAACAGGATTTTACGACCCATTTTCCAAGATAGAGTGTGACAAATTATGCGACATGAAATTCTTTAACAAACGCTGTGCATAAAGCCAAAAAAGTAATCAAAACAGAATGAAAAGAATTGCAAAAATATGTTTTATTAAAATAGTAGTTTTTATAGTTTAAGCACATTTAATCTGTTACACTGGTTCTTTTAGTAAAAAATCTATTGTAAAAAAAAAATAATACTCAAACTGATTAATTGTACAAAAAAAGTCTAGTTATACTAAACCAAAATGAATAACTTTCAGTTTCCCCTCCTCAGGCACCTATAAATCACAAAATATGGATAACATTATTACAGCTATCAGCAGTAACCGCAGTAATAGATATTAAATATTTCATTCAATTATTTAATAAAATAATTAAATATGAGCAAAAGATATTTATATACTGTATACCAGTGAAACATTTTTGGACAGTAAGATTTTTAATTATTTTTAAAGAAGTCTCTTCTGCTCACCAAGCCTGCATTTATTTGATCCAAAATACAGCATAAACAGTAATATTGTGAAATATTTTTACCATTTAAAACAACTGCTTTCTGTTTGAACACAATTTAAAATGTAATTTATTCCTGTGATCAAAGCTACATTTTCGGCATCATTACTCCAGTCTTCAGAAATCATTCTAAGACGCTGATTTGCTGTTCAAGAAACATTTATTATTATTATCAATTATCAGCGTTTATCTGAAATAAAAAGCTTTTGTAACATTATACACTATACCATTTAAAAGCTTGGAGTCAGTGTAATTTATTTATTAGAAATTAATACTTTTATTTAGTAAGGATGCTTTCAATTGATCAGAAAGTAATTATAAAGACATTTATAACGTTACAAAAGATTTCTATTTCAGATAAATGCTGTTCTTCTGAACTTTCTATCCATCAAAGAAACCTGAAAAAATTCTACTCAGCTGTTTTCAACATAATAATAATAATAATAAAAATGTTTTTTGAGCAGCAACTTAGAATATTAAAATGATTTCTGATCATGTGACTGGAGTAATGATGCTAAAAATTCAGCTTTGAAACCACAGGAATAAATTACATTTTAAAATATATTCAAATAGAAAACAGTTATTTTAAACAGTAAAAATATTTCAAAAGTTTAGTGTTTTTGTTGTACTTTGGATCAAATAAATGTAGGCTTGGTGAGCAGAAGAGACTTCTTTAAAAAGTTTTAGATATAATACCTGCCAGAACTGATTTGTCTACAAACGTCAATTAAAGAACAGTAAATGTTGCTCATACAACAAGTTACACGATAACAGAGTGTATCATTATAAAGTAAGAAATATATCATACCACTGTAGAAATATAAAACATTACCTGGGCGTTCCGGTCAACAAGGTTGATTTCTAAGAGGGAAAAAAGTGGAAATCACATAAAAGTGTCTTAAAAAGTTTTGAGATCGACCTAAGCACATCTGATTGCATGTCACAGCGCCACCTTTCTATCGCCACACCTGAATCAGGTGATCAGACGAGCGCCAGTCGCTCAGTAATCTTGCGTAAATGTACTGTATGTACGAGTGGGTGGAAGTGTTGGGTTCAAGCATCCTCTGCAGCTCAACTGGAGGAGGGTTTCTCCATGGTAAATTATGACTGTGCCATTAGCATTCAGGATTATGCATGTATTAAAATTCTGATGTAAATGTCTGTAATAGCCTACAGTCTGTACTGTCCAATAAATATGTATGGGAAAAAGTTTAATTATTCTGTGGACAGAAAAGAATAAAACATTCATGTTTTAGGATGATTAGCTAAGTACAATACAAGCAGAAAAAAAGGCAGTCAACTTGAACCTATTTTTGAGAGGGCAAAACAGAGGGGAAGATATCACTCTCAGGGCATTAACGAGGGAATTATCAACGGCGGTAGAGCTCTGTGTAAAACACACAGTCAATATAAATTATAACCATAAAGCTCGACGTGAAAAACAAGCTGTACGCCTTGATCCAAATACGGAGAACAATGTAGTCATTCAACCCTGTTACTTTTGTATCCACTTTGAGAACTGTATTTACTCAAATGGACTAGTATTCAAAAGAACACACCTGTGTGTTTCCAAGGCCAGGTGCGATGACTTGTCAGGGTGTTGGAGAGGTCATCCGTAGCCTCAGAGGTTGACGTTTCTCCAGCCCTGCTGCAGACAAAAAGAGACTGGAATCATGTTTTTAATACATGACTGACTAAAGAAAGCTCTCTAACTCCATACGGCAGTTTTACATGTGCACTGCTACCTGTCAATGCCGTATGGAAATATTCTGGTCTTCTGCATTCAGAGAGATGGAGGTGTGAACGCTTTACAGGATCCAGCGTTACTATCCAGTTCACACTAATATCAATGTGTACTAGCATTCACAGCAGACGGACCTGGATCTCTTTCACACACACACACACACACACACACACACATCAGTTTCGACCCTCTACTTGTGGGAGTCAGGCCTTTCCCAGGGATTCGTGGGTATTCCAAAAAACGCTGCCGCCGTACGGCGTGCCGTCAAATCCAGCAAGCGTGTAAGAACGCGTGAATGTTATCAGTCGTATTGTGGGCTGTGCGATTTGGGTTTTCCGCAGCGACTGGCGATGGAGACGGGGTCCAATTTCTCTGCTTTTTCTATTTCCTTTAGTGATGCACGCCGCTTACAAGGAATCGAGGGAGGAGGAGAAAAAGAGGCCTACGGGGCGCAGCCCACACCATACAGACAGGCGAACAAACACATACACATCGCTACACATGTACAGATGCACTCGGATGCAAAAAGTGTCACGAGTCCAAGAGCTGGAGCGCGTCTCTCTGAGTGCGCTGTGTGTGTGTGAGAGAATGAAAGGATACGTCAACAGATGTGTGTCGGGATGTTTTCCAGATATCCGCATCTTCGCCTCTCTCCCTGCGCAGGGCTGGATTTAGTACAACCGACGGTGATGCCACCAAGTCATTGTACTCCTTCTCTCGCTCACTCTGCCGATCTTTTTTTTCTTTGCCAGCACAACGCAGGCATGAAGCTCGAATCAGTGTCTCTAAGCCTTATTGGCTCGGCATAAGAAACAATAAAACTTCATCAGAGACCAGATTAGTCTGGTTAAATAGAATAAAAAAAACTCCAAAAAACAAACACAAAAAGGGAAATATGAGAAGAGGATTTCCGCTCTCTCTCTCGACTGCTATTTATCTGGGTGGGAGCATCTCCCTCTGATGTCTTGTATGTGGCCGTGTAGCAGTACAGGCCTGGAAACTGGGATTCAGGCTGCCAAATTACCCAAAACTCCTTATTTTATGTTTTAAAAACCCTTTAATCCCACCCCATCCTCTTTGGGCCGTCCGCTCGGAATTGGCTGATGGGAAAGGGAGGATTTGAAGGAGCTTAAGTGGGACAGAAAGAATGAGAGTCAGCACAGAGTCAATGGTCCCTCCATCAACAGCAATGGAAGCAGAGAGAGAGGATAAGACAATAGGATGACACTCACGTAACACACACACACATTCACTCTACACACTCATTGTGATGCTCCAGGCCAAACTTGAAGAGTTAGTATGGGTGTTTTCTCAAAATATTCTGTCATTAATTACTCACCCTCATGTTGTTTCAAACGTGTAAGACCTCCGTTCATCTTTGGAACACAAATTAAGATATTTTTGATGAAATCCGAGAGCTTTCTGACCCTGTATAGACAGTAACGCAACTGACACATTCAAGGGCCAGAAAGGTAGGACATAGTTCATGTGACATCAGTGGTTCAACCTTAATTTTATGAAGCTACGAGAATACTTTTTGTACACAAAGAAAACAAAAATAACGACTTTGATCAACAATTTCTTCTTTTCCGTGTCAGTCTTTGAGAAGTTGGCAAAAAGTATAATTATTCTCGTAGCTTCATAAAATTAAGGTTGAACCATTGATGTCACATGGACTATTTTAACAATGTCCTTTCCTGTTCTTCTTCAGAAAAATCCTTCAGGTCCCATAAATTCTTTGGTTTTTCAGCATTTTTGTGTATTTGAACCCTTTCCAACAATGACACGGATCCATCTTTTCACACTAAGTACAACTGAGGGACTCATATGCAACTATTACAGAAGGTTCAAACGCTCACTGATACTTCAGAAGGAAACACGATGCATTAGGAGCCGGGGGGTGTAAACTTTTTGAATTTGAAGATCTTAAACTTATTTTGTCTTCTGGGAAACACCTTCTGTAGCTTCTGAATGGCAGTACTAAATGAAAAAATATGATATTTAGGCAAAGTAAGAAAAATACACATCTTCATTCTGTTTAAAAGTTTACACCCCAAGCTCTTAATGCATTGTGTTTCCTTCTGGATCATCAGTGAGTGTTTGAACCTTCTGTAATAGTTGCATATGAGTCAAACACATACAGTCATTGTTGGAAAGGGTTCAAATACACAAAAATGTTGAAAAACCCAAGAATGTGGTGGACCTGAAGGATTTTTCTGAAAAACAGTGGGCAGTTTAACTGTTCAGGACAAATGAAGGGACTCAAGAACAACTACCACTAAAAAAAAAAACACAGCTGTGGATCATTCAGGTAACAACAGTATTAAGAATCGAGCACATGTAAACTTTTAAACAGAGTCATTTTTATAAATTGAACTATTATTTTCTCTTGTGGACTATATGTAAACTTCTTTTATGTGGAATATATTATTCAGGTCAGTACTAAATAAACAATAACATGCATTTTGTATGATCCCTCTTATTTTGGTAAAATAACATTTTTCAGATTCTGCAAGGTGTATGTAATCTTCTGACTTCAACTGTAACTTTCTGGGTCTTGAACGTGGTAGTTGCATTGCTGTCTATGCAGGGTCAGGAAGCATTTCATTAAAAATATCTTAATTTGTGTTACAAATTATGTCTTACGGGTTTGGAACGACATGAGGGTGAGTAATTAATGACAGAATTTTCATTTTTGCGTAACTATCCCTTTAAGAAATGCACCTTCATAAATGCTGCCAGACCAGTTTATGTCATTTCTAATGTGTCAGCTAACAATTTTATCTAAATATGAATAATGAATTAAACACACACACACCTTGATGCAGTGCTCCAGTGTTTGGGGTCGTGAACATGCCTCTCGTTGATGGTTGATGGTAGTTTGACTCCACTCTGCCCTTCGTACGCTGACTGACACTCATCTGAAAATCACACACAAAATCCCACCATGCCCCAAGGGAAACAGTTTAACATGTAGAATCTTTGAAATGTAGAAGCCCTTCTGTACGAAGCAGAGAGAGAGCGAGAGACAGAACATGACATATTGTGTAATACATGGGCGTCTTGTACACGACTCTCCCAGACAGAGACAGTGAAGGTTACATATAACAAGAGACGCTAAGTGAGACTTGATCTCAGGGAACACCCTACAGCACAGCAGTGTGTGCGTCTGCGTCTCGTGAGCTATAAGATGATCCCTCTCATACGCTCTTCTCAGAGTCCTTCTTTACAATTGGCTCTCTCACCAAATCAACACACTCCTCAATGAGAAAGCGAACACTGATCCTCTTCTGTGACAACAAAGCGACGGTGGAAGGATGGAAAGACAGACAGAGAAAGAGAGAGACTATATAAAGTCTACGCAGGGAGATCTAAAAAATAGGAAAAAAGAAGTAAGGAAAAATACATTTTAATGATTAGGGATGTTAAGTTCATTCATTCATAGAGTATAAATAGGTATAAAGAAAATTACTTTATAAAAATTGAATTCATTTAATTAAATTTAATTTTCATGCTCCTTGACTCTTGGGGTGGCAGATGCTTTTATAAATAATGGTTGTTGGTGTACATAAAACGTAAAAAAAAGAAAAAAAACTCAAAATGAATAATATATTTATAAATATACAAGCATACACACCACAGTTTAAAAGTCAGGAGTCAGTAATTTTTTAAAGAAATGAATACTTTTATTCATCAAGGGTGCATGAAATTGCACCAGTATAAGTGACAGTAATAGGCATTTATCATGTTACAAAATAATTTTATTTAAAATAAATGTTGTTCTTCTGAACTATCAAATAATCCTGAAAGAAAATGTATCACTGTTTTCACAAAAATATTAAGCAGCAACATTTTCAACATTTAAATAATAATATGTTACCTGAGCACCAGATTGTCATATAAGAATGATTTCTGAAGGATCATGTGACACTGACACTGCAGTAATTGTTGCCGAAAATTCAGTGTTGCATCACAGGAATAAATAAAATTGTAAAATATATTAAAACAGAAAGCAGTTGTTTTAAATTATAATAATATTTCACAATATTATTGTTTTTCTGTACTCAAAATAAATGCAACCTTGATGAATATAAGACTTTTTCAAAAACAGTAAAAAGTCGTACTGACCTTTTGAATTCTAATGTATATACAAACATTTTTTATATATATTTTAAATAGTTATTTCAAAATATCTGACAAAAAAACAATTACTTGAAGAAAAACAAATAATTATCTATTAAAAACTTTATATTTATTTTATTAAAATGCAGACAGACTGAATGAACTGCAGAATATATTGCTAAATTCTTAAAAAGTGCTAAATTGATTTGAAAATAATTATTTCATCAGTGTATCATGTAATTAATTTGATCACATTTATTATATTAGTTTTAGAGACTACATGGACAACATTTCTAAACTGCCAGTTAAATAATCATCCAGAACCAGCTACAGCAGATCAATACCCTCAAAGCTGTTTTACACTTTGAGCTTTGTTTTATTTATGAGAATGGCCATATAATGTGTGAATATTAAGTCACTTTTGAATTTCTGGCGTGTGTGCGTGTATCCGTTAAAGTCATGGTTGGCTGACAGTGTGAGACATTTGCTTCAGGCTGGCCAAATGTAAACAAGACACCTTGTCTTTTTAATGCACAGCACAATGCCGAATCCTAGCGCTCTCATTCCCTATTTATGATCCCCCACACTGCCCTACAGAATTTCCTCTAAATATTCCTCCATTCCACAAATAATCCCTGCACACAAACACACAATATCAGCACCTCAAAGAAGCTATTGACCCGAAAATGTACACAGAGTTTACAGAAAAGAGAAAGAGAGACTGTCTTGGACTACAAAAAAAACTCAGGCAATGACTTATAATTGCAACATTTTAACTATTAACAGCGGTAAAATGCCCCCAAACAGGCTATTTTGCCCATCTGTTCCTTTCACATTCGCACTCTTAAGCACTTCCTTCCAAGGCTAAGGTCTGCTCGGGGTGAGAGAGCAGGGAAATCATCAAGGACATAATTAAGAGGCTTATGGGCAGACAGGGTGGGAAACACACACACACCCTCAAGTTTTCACCCCCTTATTAGAAGCTAAACACCTCCCTTGTCTCATCTGTACACCTGTTAGCCGAACCACTTCTGTCCGTCCCTCATCCCCCTCTCGCTTTCCCTTTCTTTCTACTGCCCTCTTTCATTTGAACGTATGCCCATCCTGCTGGCCGAGGAAGTGTACGTTGAACATCGCTGATGAACAGCACGTAGGACGTCCTCATCAGGTCAGCAGGAAACAGAATATCAGAGCTGAGGTCAATGCACTTTAAACCGGTCCTATTCAGCCAATTAACGACGTGAATGAATCAAACTCGCTCTATATCTGCACACAGCGCTCTGAAAAAACCCTTCAAATAGTCAAATATAATTACATAAGAGATTAAAAATGACGAAACCTAATGACTTTTTTTAATTTCCCAGTGGTGCCACTGCCAGAGTCACATGCGCCTTACGTCATATCATGAAAGACCGAATGAAATTACCTGTGTACGTGTTTTTTCAGAGCTAGAGTAAATTCTACTGCGACATGCGACATGCGACATGTAGATGGAAAAATTGACAGCTGCAAACAATTCAAAGCTTTTTCTGGGTCAAAATAATTGTACCTGCACTGCCGTTCAAAAGTTTGGGATCTGTACGAGTTTTAATGTTTCAAATCTGTATTTATTTGATTAGAAATACAGAAAAAACAGTGATATTGTGATATTATTACAATGTATAATATTGGTTTCCTATTATAATATACTTTAAAATATAATTTATTTGTGTGATGTAGCGCTGATTTTTCATCATTCCGTTTGTCTTCCATTGTACAAACAAACATAATAAGCTATGATATACACTAACAATCAAAAGTTTGGGATCAGTAAGATTTTTAAGTGTTTTTTTGAGTCTTCTGTGCTCATCAAATCTGTATTTATTTGATCAAAAATATTATTGCAATTTCTAATATTGGTTTCCTATTTTAATATACTTCA
>JAHKKF010508143.1:0-12313 GCA_019740295.1 Labeo calbasu
AGTCTACAATCTGCCACACCTATTCAAATGGAGCGTTAATGAGGTAGGGCAAAACATGACAGAAACAGAGTACAGAGACAGAGAGTAAAAGAAAAGATAATGCTTTTGAAGATGCTGTGCAGAGGTTGAAATCACAAGTATGTTTTCATATCATCTATTATTTTGTTTTAAAAACCACAAGTTCTTTCCTAATATAAAACTCTTAAGTTTCATGTTTACAGATGTGGGCAGGTAACGTTAACATGTTTATTTAAATATGCTGCATTGCAAAGCAGATTGAAGAATAAAACACTTAAGGTTGGAATACACTACACGACTTTTAAAATCTGAACAGATTTTTAAAACACTAAGCATAATACACTTACCGACTTTGTAAATAGTGACAGAGGAAAACTGCCATCATACACTACACGACTAAGGATCATACAGACTTTAAGTTGTTCCGATCACAACAAACTCCCAGCGCCTTGTTGCTAGGAGATGCGTGACAAATGAAAACAGTGTGTTTGAATCTTCCGATTGGATGAAATCAAAGTCTGAAGCTAAAAAATCGGAGTCTGTGACCATAATACACTACGCGATTTCCTATGGAATCTGTTAAACTCAAATCTGCAGACTGACTCTGACTTCCGGCAACTAGCGTCAACTTTTCCAGACTGTAAACCAGCGGAAAAACGGGGCAAGAATCGTGTAGTGTATTCCAGGCTTTATTTGATAATTTAATCTGCAGTAAAATGTGGTGAACAAAACGGAACTGAGGCCTCCAATGATCAGAGAAGCCAAGAAAGAGAAACGAGTAGGAAATGAACAGATGGACAAAGGATCCTGAAGACCATTAATTTTGAGTTGCACAAAGGCTACTGGCGAACGATGTAACCTGCAGAGTCAAAAAATCTTAAACACAAATACACAAACTAAGAGTCTTGAAGATAAAAATGCAAATAAGCTGAGTTAATACATTGCACTGGACATCTAACAACTTTCCAAATGATTTCACAGTCTTCCACAAAGTCTTCTCAACACCAAGCAAAGTACTTGTTCAGTTGAATTTGGATTAAATTACATATTTTTATCTTTGATTAGGGTATGATTAGGATAGGGAAAATGAGTCCTGACCTTTTAAAAAGTTAACTTAATGTGTGTTGACAGATCATTAAACTGGGGAGCATAGGATCCCCATCGCACAGCATGTCTCTTCTCAGCTTCTTGTTTAGGCTCTGGTCAATTCATTGTTTGACACTATACTGCAAAATTCCCGTCAGTTTTCTTACGGACTGATCTTAAACATGTTTTAGGGCAAAGCATCACGTTTTGAGGAACTAGCGCCACCTGCTGTTATGAGATTTCATTGACATTATTCGCACTATATTCATTTTAAGGTTTTCACAACATGTACACAGTAGATTTTTTTTTTTTGTAACATGGTTAACATTTATTATAGATATTTATTGTTTCAGCTTTCTTTCCGTGACTGGGTCTGGTTGGGTTTGAAACGTGTGACGTAGGTTAGAAAGCTGCTTTCACTTTCACATTCTGCCATTTCAACCCATACGACAGGCGTTTTTAGCGTTTATGGTGGTCAAACATCAAATTTGCCCTTCAACATTTCTATGAACAGCAGTATTTAACAAGACAAACAAGGTAAGATACATTTAAAAAGCTTTGCAGATGATAATAATTTAAATACAGGTAGGCAGCCTGTGAGAATCGCTTCAGGCCCTTTTAAAAGCAACTCTATGTGACTGTTTTGTTTTAATTACTCTCTCATGTTCTTTTTGCAGCGAACATTTTTCATCTCTCCACTTCAGAAAATGGTGCGATCGAGTAAGTCAGACATGGGTTATTACAAAACAGTTCATACTGTTACAATGAGTCATTATTCACAAGCTTAAACTAATGAACGTAATCTGTACCTTAAATGGACAGTTCCGTTTACTTCCACACTTACTTTCGGCTGTGAACACAAAAGTCTTCAGGCAGAATTGTACCAATACAGTGAAAGCGAATAGTAGCTGCTATGATCCACAGAAGATAGAAAATTAAACAAGTTTAGAAAAACATGAAAGTCAGTGAATGATATCTGAATTTTTATTCCATTTAAAGGCAAGTAGGCTTGTATAATAAGGTCTAAAACACCATGCCAGTTCAACACAGCAGTTTGTGTTTGACTGAAAGTAGCATTTAGATATTGTTATATAGTATATATCGGTAAGATTTTAGGTTGTCTCACAGGCTTTAATATCTGTCATAACTATTTAGCTATCTATCAAGTTTAATTTATGATTTGTAATAATATTTTGAAGAAGTTGTAAGCTTTTAAACCTCACAGAAAGCTCTTAAGAGGTTTGACTGGGCGTAACCTGTATATCTTTCATATGCTTTTTCTTTCTTTGCAGTTAAATATTCCATTGAAACACCTGACGTTGTCAAAAACATTGCTGAAGCATTCAGAAAAAGGCTAAAGGATAAAACAGCATTTGTTCCCAATGTCAAGTTGAAAAATGCAGAAAAGAGAAATAAGCCCACTGATATAGTCCTAGTTTTCTTCCCAGTTGTTTCTCGCACTGGAACTGACATTGATGCTGCTGTCAGTAACATTAAACGTAAGAAATGGCTTAGAGAAGATATTGAATTGCATTCCTAATAATAAAAAATCTTAAACATATAATATGTTACATACACTGTGTATCTGACAATCATCTTGTCTTTCTTAGACAAAGACAGTAAGCTGGTCATTTTAGTAGTGCTTCATCACACATTTGACCCTGAGGCAGTTGTGTCAGACAGCAGTAAATTTGTGAAGAGGGACAATACACTTACAGTGGACTGTCTGTTCTATGAGGACAAAGGATTACTGGAATGTAAAAGAAATGATAAAGCTGTTGAAGAAGCTGCAGAGTGGCTGAAATCAAGGGTATGTTCTCATTTCATCAGCAAGTGTATAATTTTTTCCTCACATGCATGTTTACATAAGGAGGCATGCACAGTAATGTGTGTGTGTGTGTGTGTGTAAGAATAATTGTGAGTTCTAATATACAAGAACACAATACATTTTGATAAACATTCTAATTGCAAACTTTTTTTCTTACCAGAAAGGTGAACTGAAAAAAAAAAGTAAGTTACTCAGTCAGTTTATTATGCTTGATAATAATCATAAAAGCCATGTTAGATAACTCTTTTTGTTTTAAAACATTCAGAAAAATCTTCAGAAAAAAGTGATGAACAAAAAGGATCCGCTACCGAATCCTGACAAAGTCCCAGTTTAAATTCTGCACAGATGCACTGGGAAAAGAATTAGTGGTTGAATCAGCTGTTTCATTTTCAGATTTTACTTGTATTTTCATGACATACTGATAACCAGTTAAATTCTACAACGAAATGTAACCTTGTACATTTTACAGCCTTTTTTTTGACAAGTTCAAGCTATAGATGCTCTACAGAGGTGCTTTGTAGAAGAGCTTTAACATACCTACAGGTAATTTAGTGCATGCATATAAAATAGGCAATAGTTGAATGTTGTCACAGAGCATCAGAACATCTCACTGTGTCTTTAGGGAATCTGCTTCTTACTCTCCTATGCAAAGCTGGCCACCGTGGATTAAAAATATCAATGTCAAGTGAAGTTAAAAATAGCCAGGGCATTTAAAAACAGAATTGTATCTTATGATTATACTCTGATTGTTAAATATCGCCCATTTGTTGTTGTTGTTTACTGTTTTTTTTTTTTTTTTGTATTGTTTTGTTGGGATTATGGTTGTAGTGTTTGGTTTATTTTGTACTCTTTTAGGTTAGTACATTATGTCAAAAATGTAAAATAAAATAATAAAAAAATAAAAATAAATAAATAGCCAGGGCAGATGCTGAAGTTCATCTTGGTGCTTCACCCGCCCAGTTTTTATGATCGTGACACCATATTGTTTGCATTTTAGCATGGTGTCTGTGATGAAAGTTTTAGCATTTGGAGCTCTTTTATGGATGTTAGATTCATGTAAAGTTCTCTGTGGGAGTTTTCAGTGTGAAAATTTTAATTTGATGTCAGTTAGCTGCAGTGGTTGTTTAGACACAATACTTAGTGTTTGACTGTCCAGCACATGACCATCTTAAACCACCTTATAAACCAGTTCAGGACCATCTTAAACCAGCTCAAACCGGCTGCCTTGCTTCAAAACATACCTAACCAGCAAATGCTGTTTTGTCAACAGGGTGTGCTTCTTAAAACACCAGTGCACAAGGACTGATATTGGGAAACGCTGCAATAGATAAAAAAAAAAAAAAAGCGTTTCATTTCTTTCTCTTTCTGTCTGTGTTCTTGTTGTACACCACTTTCCCTCTGACAAAATGGGTTAAATATTATAAGTATTACATTTTACTGTAAATTCCAACATGTACAAATGCTATGCTGCATGATTCATTTCATACCTCTTATTATGAAATTTGTTTTATAACTATTAAAAATAATAACCAGTTCACTTGTGTACATAGTTCTGTATTTCTAATTTAAGTATTGGATGTAAAAAAAAATCCTAATCTACACAAAGATTTATATATTCTGTAATGCATCTTTGTAATCTTGATCATCGTCATCATCTTCAGTAAAGGCAGAGACAGAGGGGTTACTATGGCCATCTGGAACCTCAAAAGAGCGACCTCTACAGGTTAACATCTCCACAAGCTCTGTTGCATGTGTCTGCTCAGTCACAATCTTCAGGGTAAATCTTACAGGGTTCCCCACGTTTGTGCCATCAGCTGGAATAATCTCTATTTCGGCCATTTTCCTTGAGAAATAGAGAGAGAGATCAATCATTATGTAAGCGAGAAGACAGGGATGCTCAATCCTGCTCCTGGAATACTATTGAATCTTCCTGCAAGTATATCTGAACCAGCTAATTAAGATCTTCAGGAACACTTCATTACAAACAGATGTGTTGGATCAAGATTAGAACTAAACTTTTGCTGAAAACTAGATCACCAAGAACAGGAATGAGTAGGCTACCCTTGATGTACATAGGATTGGTAGAGTTTATAGTAAACATATCTGTGTTTATGAAGGCACAGTGCGTGTATGTTTTAGTACTCTGTGGGTCTCTGTGTGTGATGCCGCCTTATGAGCCAACACACAGCAAAGATGACCAGCAGGAGGAGCAACAGCAACACCACAAACACGATGAAAATGTCAGAGTTCAGCCACCTTGACAGAGAATCTCCTGATTCCATCCCTACAACTCTGTTATGTAAAATTCACATATGCTTAGCGAAACTTATGAAATACATACTCAACAAAAACTTGTAAAGTATATAACTATACCGCTTACATACCTTTGAGATAGCCCAAATGAGTAATGTTTTTTTCTCTATTCTGTTCGTCTGTTTCTTACGATCACTGAACGGACTCTGTCATGGCTAGGATGCGATACATAGGTAAAAAAAGAAAGAAACGGTGTGTCCATAATATTATTTTGATATAAAAAAATTACTTTTTTGATGTTACTAGTTAGGTTTACGTTTTGTTGTTGTTTGACTTGCAACAACGGTTAAAACAGTTCAGCACTTCAAACAGGAAGGGGGCGCTAGAACCCGGGAAAACTATGCGTGAAATTTCCATGAAGCAGTCAGTCCAGTCGATGTAATTAGTTTTATTATTATTTTTTTAGATTCTGTAGACCATAGATAGGCCTACAAAAGGTTCACTTGCTGTAACAACAGTGGTATTTCCTTTGTAATAACCTTGTGTTATAGAAGATCTAGTCTTTGTTGCCAATCTCTCTCTCTCACTACCAGAAAATTAATGCAGGTAAACTGGGACACTTTTGCTATTGAGATGAATGTCCTAATCATGAATTAACCCTACAGGATTTTGTTTAATGTTCAGTCAGTCAAGATTCAGTCTGCCAGCCAAGAGGCAAATGCAGGGGAAGAGGAGGAGAATGAAAACCAAGTGATCGTGGTAAATTATTTGAATTTATTAAATAGCCAAAGGTCTGCCTGATTCTATTTCCCTTGAAACAAACTAATCAAGCGTCCAAGATAATGGAAAATTATTGCTTTTAAAATGTCATTGACAACTTTAAAGTGAGACAAACTCTTATCTGTAACTCCTGAAGACAATACAGTTATTCTGTCAATTAGTAACAGTGGAGAGTTTTGCCTTGCACAGATTGGTAAAGCAATAAACATTATATATGAGGTTATATATAAACAGCAAAGAAGGAAGAAACAATATGAATGCAAGTTGAATGTGAGTAAATTTAAAAGTATTACTGAAACAAGACAAAACACATATTTGCTCTCTGAAAGCTGAACCTTGTTCCAAGGAGCTGCCAGTACATACATTACAGCTCTAATTCGAAATTCCTAGCAGTTGATGGATTGGCCTTATCTGGATCACTTTTAAACTAGTTACAAGCACAAGTGCTGATGGAGAAGACGAGGATCATCAGCAAAGGGGAAGGTGGCAAGAGTAGTGATGATTAAGACAGAGAAGAAGCCAAATTCATTACATTGGAAAAAAGAAAAGAAAAGCTCTAGAAAGTTGTGCCTTTGGGATTCACTCTCCTCTCACACACAAATCCTTCTCCATGATCTGTATCAACATCCGCCGTCATGATACCACACTCGTGATCTTCGTCATCCTGAGGCACAACCAGAACATAGTCAAAAAGACATTTTAACAGAAATGTATTAAAATGATGTTCACAGAATGTGAAATGAGACACATATAATGTAAAATATTTCAATATTATATTTAATTTATATTCGGTTACAGTATATCCAATATCTGTTCTACCTGAACAGTTTTTTTTCACTCACATACTTCTTCACATTTATACACAATCACACAACCAAACCCATCGACCACACATCCTGTTCTCACATATATGTCTCTTCACTGTCCCCTGCAATTTTGTGTTAAGCAACAAGTAGATCTATGTTCTGTTGTCATTCATCACACACACACACACACACACATATGAACTGACCTCAACTCTGAACTGACCTCAGCTGAACAATGACACTTTTAGTCACTTAGACACTTTTTTAGAGCTGCTTTACAGCAGAATTGATCTTGGTTTGCATCAGTTAATCTATATGTTACTGTTTATTTCTATAAAGCTATTTCAAAACAGTCTGTATTGTATGAAGCACTATATAAATTTGAAAATGGGCAAAAAAATTGGAAAGTTTAAATGCATTACCACTAATGGAGACGCATAGTCTCCAGATCCAGGTGATGAGGCTCTTGAGACCAAAAATTGCTTTCCATTGGTCCTGGACATCAACCAGACCTGCCCATGCACACACATACACGTAACAAATATGTGTAAATTCAAAAAGATTCAAGATCACAACTGATTAATTTAAATAGAAATAAATGAAATTTATTTTTAACCATATATAGTAAACTTTAATCTAAATTATTTTGAAAATGAAAAATTACACCACATTCAATAAATGAACCAAACTAATAATGTAATTACCTTTTTAATTCTGTTTACTTAGTTTTCATGGCACAGTGTTCACCTCATTATTGCTTGTTGCAAATTTTAAATATTTATTATTTTTTATATTACATTTTTTTTTAAAATATTGGGTTTATTATTCTTTTGTACTGGTGGTATTTGTTCTATGTTTTTGCATCAATTCCTAATTCTACTTTTAAATGAACAAAATTAAACCAATACTTAAAAATTAAACCAAGAGAAAAAGAGGAAAGTGGATGAATAACTGCTGTACCTTGTTATGTTCAGTTAAAATGGCAAGACTGGCATTTCTCTTAGAACAGAAGCTCTCAGCAGTGCTGCAGTCACTGCGGTCACTCCAGAACAAATAAAACACATTGTCATGGAGAAGCCACATTTCTGAAAGACAACAAAGAATAAATATAAGATAGCTTTGAGAAAAAGTAAAATGTTTTAATAATCCAGAAACCATTAAAAATAGCTTTGTATTAATAATGGCCTTGTGAGTGGCATCTGCACCCATGTTAACAGTTCAGTTTTATGGTTCTTATCACTGCTAGAATTAACAGCAAAGAATCTGTGAACATTTAAGATAAAAATATAGCAAATTGGTCATAATCTGATAATGATCTATGTATACATTTATATCCAGCTTTTCAATGTTTCAGACAGGCTGAAAATTTGTTAAAATTACTTTCCTCTCACCAGTATGAGTAAAAATTTTATATGAACCTTTTTCTCCTTTTGTTGGTTTTGCTTGTGCTTCTTTGTTGTGAAAAGCTGAGGGGGAAATGATGTTCATAAATATTCAGTAAAACTACATGAACTTTACTCATTACTGTAACAATAAATAATTATTTAGATTATTATTTAATGCCTCAGTACTTTTCAAATGGTGTGTGAGCTTAAATGGTTGCTGTGCATGATACTTACAATTTAGGCCCACAATCACAAGGATGATGGCCGAGATGAGAATGTTCACGGCAAACAGTAAAAACACATACTTCCTTTCACTGTGCTCTGTTAAACAAAGATTAATACAATAGCTTTGGATATGAACTATATGTTATTTAGTTCCCTTAATTGATTCCATTCATTCTCCCATGTTGTCTTACTTGAGACCAGTGTTGTACTGTTTATAGTTCCTTGGGCTGCAGGAAGTCTGTACTGAAGACACTGATAAATATCTTCTGTTTGAAAAGCACTTCTCTGCGTCGTCTCACTCTCTTCATATTCATTCATAGACACAGGAAAACGCTGCTGCAGCTCCATCACGCTCACAAACACTGAAGTAATGACACATACGCTCAGAATCATACATCACATGATCTGAGGCCGAAAAACTAGTTGAGACGCTCTATCGCTTGCGGTTGTGATGACTAGTACAAACCTCAGAGCTAACAACGTTGCTAAGATATTTTGAGTAGCCTACCACAATAGTGACTCAATTCCTGTGGTGCTGCTATGGTTTTTGGGCTCCATGAACAGCATATTTACTATTTAAATTGGAAATGAATATATGTTTACACCTGGCTACTTTTGGTATAAGGCCCTCAGGGCCCAAGGTGGCATTGTCGCTGCTTATTTACATAAAATTGTACTGTATAACACACTGTAAACTCTAACAACTAATCCTTTCTGTCTTCTGAGGATTAAGCAATGAATCCTTTTCCTCTTTACTTACATGTGCTTACATGATCTTCACCAATATCATTTGTTAATAAACCTAATTGATTAAATTTGATTGATAGTGTATGCATATTGATAACCAGTAAAATCCACCAACAAAATGTAACCTTGTACATTTTACAGGATACTCTACAGAGGTGCACAGTAGAGCCCTTTTCCAGTCATCTTAATGGCAAAAATGTCCCAATTCACCTGGATTCACCCTATCTATGTATGAAGCTTTTAGACTAAGTAGATTTGTCCAAACTGCTTGTGGGGATGCTGGAGCAAAAAATTAGGAAAAAAATGTATTCTGTAATGCATCTGTGTAATCTTGATCAGTGTCATCATCTTTTGTATAATATTAGAGACAAAAAGGTTAAGCCTACTCTCTCTTTCTCTGTCTTAGATTGTAAATTTGGACCAGATTTTGCCATTGATGTGTCTGGGAAGAAAAGTCCCAATTATCTTGAATTAATTCCATAAGTTTTTTTACCTATTCAGTCAGTCAAGAAAGATAACTCTTATGCCAGCCAAGAGGTAGATGCAGGGGAAGAGAAAGAGAAGGGAAACCAACAGAGTTGGCAGTTTCCCCCACAGTAGAAACCGGAAACCAAGTGATCATAATAAATGAGCTGAATTTAATGAATAACGTTAGACATTTGCCTAGAAGCAAATTCATCAAGTGTTCTTAAAACAAGAAAAAGAGAATGGAAATTATTGCTTTTTAAAAAAGTCACTGAAAGCCTTGAAGGTAGACAGTCTCTTATCTGTAACTTCTGGAGACAATATTGTTATTTTGTGTTTAGTAGTTACAGAGAAAATATTTGCCTTGCACAAATTAATAAAGCATTATTTTATATGAACAGTAATAATAAAACAAGACAAATTCATCAAGTACATCACATGTCTGGAAGCTTAATGGGCCGAAGAGCTGTCCAGTACATAAATTCAGCAACAAAAGTTTCCAAAGTCCAAAATTGCTGCCTTAGGGATTCATTCTCCTCTCACACACAAATCCTTCTCCATGATCTGTATTACCATTATCAGTCATGATGCCACACTCATAATCTTCATGATCGTCATCCTGAGATTCAACCAGAGCATAGTCAGAAAATATTTTTACAGAAATGTAATAAAATGTTCTCAGAATATGAATTAAAACACATATAATTCATATCAGATTAATGTAAGACAATAATTATTTTATTGCTTTTAATAATTATAAGTCCTACTAAAAAAACATTGAGGCCAGAGGTGTTTCAATATTTTATTTTATTTTTGACATTTTTCCCTACACTCTCACACACTTTACTAACATACTTTCTCACTTTCTAACTGTTTTTTAGGTCCTTTTCTAGATTTTTTTTTTCAGTATGAAATTAAAATAAAAAAAAAAAATGAAATGTAAATTGCATGTACATTACCACTGATGGATAATCCATGTCTCCAGATCCATATGATGAGGCTCTTGAGACCAAAAATTGCTGTCCATTGGTTTTTGACATCAACCAGACCTGACCAAGTACACACATACATTCAACAATGTGTTAACATTAAAAATAAATAAAGGAAAAAAGACAAGAAAGTGGATGAATAGCTGCTGTACCTTGTTACGCTCAGTTAAAATGGCCAGACTGGCATCTCTCTTAGAACAGAAGCTCTCAGCAGCGCTGCAGTCACTGCCTTCACTCCAGAACAAATAAAACACATTGTCATGGAGAAGCCACATTTCTGAAAGACAACAAAGAGTAAGTATGAAAAACAGAATAGTTTGTTAGCTGACAGAAATGTAATAAATAAATGAATTATAATAATCCTGTAGAAAATTAGTTTGTGTTGAATATTAGTTTTGTGAGTGTCATCTTCCATACTAGGAAAACCACAAAAGACCCGTTTTAACAGTTTGGTTTTCCAGTTTAGCTCAAAAGATGACACACAACACTGTCAAATGGAAGAACAATGTAATTTAAGACAGAAATGTAACACAATAGAGATAATCTAACAATGAAGTATGTGCGAATCAGTTTATATTCGGTAAGTAAATTATTTTACACCAGTAAGTCAAAATTGAAATGAACCTTTTTGTCCTTTTGTTGCTTGTGATTCTTTGTTGTGAGAGTCTGGGGGAAACATGATATTCAGAAATGTGAAATATTTTACTGACACAATTTTTCTAGATTATTCTTTTGTGCCTCCATAAATTTCAAAAGTTGTGCCATGATACTTACAATTTACGCTCACAATGACAAGGATGATGGTTGAGATGAAAATGTTCACAGCAAACAATAAAAACACATACTTTCTTTCATGGTGTTCTGTTAAATAGAGATTAATAGAGATCAAAAAGATTGCCCTGACTGTAAACTACATGGAAAGTTTGTTCCGACAATTCCGTTCATCCTTCCATCCTCCGTTGTCTTACCTGAGACCAGTGTTGTACTGTTTATAGTTCCTTGGTGTGCAGTAGGTGGGAACTGAAGACACTGATAAAGATCTTCTGTTTTAACAGCATCGTTTTTCTGCATCTCCCTCTTCTCTGTATCTCCGTTCCCCTCTTCATATTCATTCGCGGAGACAGAGAAATGCTGCTGCAGCTCCATCGCACTCAAAGGGACTTTAGTAACTGCACATGCACACAGTTGTTAGAATCATATTTCACACCCTCCGAGGCTGAAAAACTTGATGCTAAATATTGTTTGTGGTTGATTAACATTCTGACTAACATTTTCTCTGTGCTGCTGATTTTCTTTTCTCTTCTCCACTTCCTTGTCTGTCCATAGTCAGATCACGCTTTCCCACAACCCTTGATGATGTGCTTGGATATACACACAGCAGTGCAGATTGTGTCTCTGACTAGTCAGAAATAGGAAGTAGTGGGAAACGTTAACTCGAAAAGTTAACTACAACTTGATGATCATGATCAAATAATAATAGCACCATCAGCAAAATGTCAAAAAAGGAGAAGCAAAAGCAATAAGCTGTCTTCTTTACTTATAGCATTTTGCGGAAGAGCTCCACCATGCATTCACATGGACAGGGCTGGACTGGGACAAAAAATTGGCCCTGGCATTTTTTGGTTCAGGTGGTCCACCTCAACATATATACCTATAGGTATAGCCTACCATATCCCCAAAGAAAGAAACTAAAAGGTCGAAGTGTCATTTCCAAATAATAAAAATAAGTAT
>JAHKKF010508145.1:0-12991 GCA_019740295.1 Labeo calbasu
ATTTTTCTTTCTTTCTATTCAGCAAGGACGTATTAACTTAATAAAAAGTGATAGTAAAGACTTATATTGTTAAAAACAGACTTCTTTTTTTGAATAAATGCTGCTCTTTTCAATGTATATTCATCAAAGAATAAAAAAAAAGAATGGTTTCCAACATTGATAATAAATCAGCATTATATTAGAATGATTTCTGAGGGATCATCTGACACTGGAGACTGGAGTAATGACACTGAAAATCTAGCCTTGCATCAGAGGAATAAATTACATTTTAAAATATATTCAAATAGAAAAACAGTTCTTTTAAAAAGCAATAATATTTCACAATATTACTGTTTTCACAGTATCTCCAATCAAATAAATGCTAAATAAATCACCTTCTAAGTGCTAATAAAAAAGGAACGAACCAATCAAATCTCTCTGATACAGCTCTAGTATTTATTTTCTGATCACAATAACAAAAAACAAATTGGCAGACAAAAGCATGCGTCAATTTAAGCCAAATGTGTACTCGAGAGCGAGCGCAGCACTCACATATAAACATAGAAGTGAAAAGTGGAGAAAGGTTAAAGATAGAGGCCTTCAGGAGTGCCCTCCTGCTTTTTATACAAAACATTTTCTTTGGACTTTTTGAAGTCCTCATTGGTGACCTTCATCCTGCGTTCTCTGAGGGCCATGAGACCTGCTTCTGTACAGATGGCCTAAAGAGACAGGAAGTCAAGAGATGAGATATACAGGATACATACGAACAATTCTGCATTCTAAATATTACAGAAAAAAAATACAACAAAATCAACACAAGAGGGCAGCAGAGCTTTTCTGCAACACTTCAAAATAAACCAAACCTATTAACATACCTTAATATCAGCTCCTGAAAGGTCATCTTTAGCCAGGATGAGGTCGTCCAAGTTTACATCCTCAGCCACAGTCATTCTGCTGGTGTGGATCTGGAAGATCCTTCTCTTGGTTTTCTCATCTGGTAACGGGAACTCAATCTTACGGTCGATGCGACCTGCAGAGAGAAAAATGCTTGTGAGTTCATCTAAACGCACATCACCTTTGAACATCATAGCATGAGTCTGCAGTAGTATCTTACCCGGTCTAATCAGAGCAGGGTCAAGGGTCTCTATTCTGTTGGTGGCCATAATGACCTTCACATCTCCACGTGAATCAAAGCCATCCAGCTGATTGAGGAGCTCCAACATGGTTCTCTGAATTTCACGTTCACCTCCCGAGTTTGAGTCGTATCTGCAAAGAGGTAATCAGGATATCTTTATTAAAGGAATAATTCACACAAAAATGAAACCATGCATAAAATGTACTCACACTCAGGCCATCCAAGACAGATGAATGGGTGCCGCCAGAATAAGAGTACAAACAGTTGATAAAACATCACAATAATCCAAAACACGACTCACAATGGCAAAAACATGAATCAAGAATCCATAAAATGCATCCTCCAGTAAAAAAGTCCATCCTCTGTTGTCTACTCACATCAAAATCCACCAAAATATTTGTTTGGAGAGGATTTGGACTGTTTTTGCTTGTAACCAGTGCTTGATTTTTGCACATTACTCTACTGATTTAGACGAGATGTTTTTTTCCACTGGTGAAAACAATATTATTTAGAGAGGCCTCTGTAATTTAGGCAGAAGCAATGGTTTGAAGTCTTAATGATGGATTTTTTTTTCAAACACATAGCTTTTCATTTTGTAAAATGTTAGTTGATGGACTGGAGTGGTGTGGATTATTTGTGGATTATTGTGGTGTTTTTATCAGCTGTTTGGACTCTCATTCTGACGGCACCCATTCACTGCAATGGCTCTATTGGTGAGCAAGTGATGTAATGCTACATTTCCCCAAATCTGTTCTGATGAAAAACAAACTCATCTACATCTTGGATGTATACATTTTCATTTTTGGGGTGAACTATTCCTTTAAAAACCCAAAATACTTATGCTCTTAAATGAATATGAGCATATTTGAAACATTTCATAATATTGCTCTACCTTTTCGTTCCAATGGCGTCAATCTCATCGATGAAGACAATAGATGGAGCATGTTCCTCTGCCACCCTGAAGAGTTCACGTACTAGTTTAGGGCCGTCGCCGAGATACTTCTGAATCAGCTCTGAACCAACGACCCGTAAAAACGTTGCAGACGTCTGATTGGCCACCGCCTTGGCAAGGAGGGTTTTACCTGACATCCAGAGAAATTATATGTTAGATGAAGATTTGTGATGTCACTACATGCCCTTATTTCTGTCCGTCAATTGTCATCAATTTCATTACCCACCTTATTTTTCCCGTAAGAGCGTGCGTGGCCATTTGTAAATTTTATGGGTCTGACTTCCGGGCTAATCCACGTCCAGCTATTTTTAGCTGTACAAAACAGCTCGTTTTGCTGCTTGATATTACAAATTGGTGTTTTACCATATTATTTTAATGTATTATCTTAAATATGAGCACACTGTTTTGTAGTGCAAACAGTTTTACCATTTACTGAACTTTGTTATTCTTCTTGGTATTTCCCTATAGCAGCTAATGAACCGGAAGTCTCACCCATAGGCTTACTTCCACGTTGAAGAATAAGGTCGCTGGTAATGAAATGTTCATCAGATGAATGAAACAAACAGAGGGGCTGAAGGGTGTTGGACTCACCTGTTCCAGGTGGGCCGTAGAGAATGACCCCTTTGGGAGGCTTGATTCCCATTTCCTCATAATACTCGGGATGGGTCAACGGCAACTCCACGGACTCCTATAGGTCAAAACATTAGATTAGTTAGCAGCATAGATTCATTTTTGTATGATCAAACATCACAAAGCACTATTAGAATAGATTCATGCCATCAGAAACAGAGGTTTTTAAAATATCTGATGCAAGGACCACAAGCAGATGATATCTTTTTAAGGGACACCCTTACTAAAATATAAAGGCAGCTATACTGTATATATTCATGTATAAAGTCACTCATATTGTGTGTGAAAAACATCAAGCACTACATTAAAAACACTTTTTCAAAATTACAAAATTAAACAATCAGCTTCCATAATTTCCCCAGACAAAACAATAAAGATTTGTTTTTCTTCTTGCCTTAATTTCTTGTATCTGACTGTCCAGTCCACCAATGTCAGCATATGTCTCTTGTGGAGCCTTTTCCACCTTCATGACTGTAACAAGTGGATCTGTGTCGTCCATCAAAACCCCTATGACAGCATGGACCTGTAAACAACGAGTTATTCAAAAATTTACTAGGCAAATCTACCAATGTTCAGCATCCAGAATTAGCCTGCAGGAGAGCAGCAGTTAAACAAGAGCTACATACAGGATATATTTTAAAGGGACAGCTCACCCAAAAATGACACTTTTGTTATCATTTACTCCCCCTTTTATCGTTTCAAACCCATAATACTTTGGTTAGCCTTCAAAACACAAATTAGACATTTTATATGATTTTATAAGATATTTTTAATGAAACCTGAGCAGTTTCTGTTTCTCCACTGAAAGACCGGGTAACCAAAACTTAATGGAATAGTTCACCCAAAAATGACAAGCCTGTCATTATTTACTCACCCTCATGACGTTTTAAACCTGTAAGACCTTCATTCATCTTTGGAACACAAATAAGATATTTTTGATTGAATTCGAGAGCTTTCTGATCCTACACAGACAGCAACACAACTGACAAGTTTAAGACCCAGAAAGGTAGTAAAGACATTGTTAAAATAGTCCATGTGACATCAGTGCTTCAACCGTAATGTCATGAAGCTGCAAGAATGCTTTTTGTGTGCAATAAATGCTGTATTCAACAATTTCTTGAATGTGGTAGCTGAGTTGCTGTCTATGCAGGGTCAGAAAGCTCTCAGATTTTATCAAAAATAGCTTCATTTGTGTTCGGAACGACATGACGGTGAGTAATTAATGACTGAATTTTCTTTTTTTAATGAACTGTCCCTTTAAAAGACCCCAAAAAGTTTTATTTTGAAAAGAAAAAAAAAAAAAAAAAAATCACCCTAACTTTTAAATCCTGACTGGTTTGGTGAATGTTGTACCTTGTGATTGAGTAAGACAGAGCAGCCGGGCTCCAGCAGATCTTTGTCGACAAATGACAGAATGCTGACGTAGTGCTCCGAGCCCACAGACGTGGAGACGATGGCATGATTGTCATCAATGATCTCCTCCAGGGTCCCCACAGACATAGGAGTCCCCCTCAGATCATCGACCTTTGACCTCTCCTCCTGAGAAGAGCAAAAATACAACTATCAGCACATAAAAATGCACAAAAAGGAAAGCGAGAGAGAAGATGGATGGATGGTGCACCTCCTGTTTCTCCTCTAGTGGTTTCATCTGCTCCTGGTTCCTGATGAACTCCTCTTCCATCAGCAGGTAATCTTTAATTCTCTCCTGCTTCAGGAGCTTCAGCCTGCATTGTGTGTGAGGGGTGACTGTACAGAGAGAGAACCTGACATTAACTGAAAATCTGATATTTGACACGGTGGAGTTCAACAGTAAAAGTCACTTCTTGTACCTAAAGGCAGTTTGCTGGCAGCATCAGGGCCCTTGGACTTTCTCTTCCTCTTGCCCACTCTAGTTGGAATGGGCGGCTCATATTTCTTCTTCTTGTCCTATTATGAGGATAGATTAAATAATTAAATGAGGACAAACCTCGAGCTGATGCTGTTTTTAAAAATATCAGAGGTATTTTTAGTTACCTTATCATCTTTCTTTCCACCTCCCGGTCCGTGTCCTCCGCTTTGACTCTGACCCTGTGTTGAGAAAGATTCATGTCTAATATTCATACATAGTGATATATGAATAATTAATTAGAGCAACTAATTTTGGTAATTCAATTATTTAACAGTTATTTATTTTGTAATTTCAAAAATGACATGAACTGTATGTTTTCATTAAAAAAAAACACAATACTTATACAAGATTTAAAAAAGATTGATTTTTTTTAGTATTTTAATTGTCATATTGCTTTAATATTATAAAAATAATATCAAGATTAATACTTTGTGAATTTAAGAAGAAACTGACTTCACATATCTAAAATTATTTAAACAGAACAGAACTTGTATTAGACCCCACATATACACAATTATTATTCTACGTAAGTTAAATACCCTATATTATGAAAAATAATATCCAAAATGACTGTCTATTCACTTTAATGTAATGAAAGAAAAAATATATATACTCTACAATGATTTTAATGCGAAGCTGTTTAATAGATTTCGTCTGTCAAGCTGCACTGCTTGTTGTCGACCAGACTTCAAGAATGAAACAAGCAAAAATACACCATAAATTATCAAATATCGTGCAAGTGTGAATTGTATTAACGTTTTGACATGTTTTACGTTGTATGCGGGTTAGCAGAGTGATTTTAACGCTTTTAAGACCAAAAAATATTTCTTAAGATGACATGACTCTTGTATTGTTAATCCTACATCGGTGTATTAAACTTAGATATTAACCAAAGAGTTACGAGTCATCGTTCACACGCCCGTTTACACATCTTTCATATATTATATTTTAAGAATTAACGTAGAGAGACGGAAGCTAATTAAACAATGAGTCGGTAAATAAACTGCTGGCTCACTCACCATTTTCACCACCGCTGGTCGCTGACAATAAACGTAATTACGGATACACTGATTGGACAAAAGAGGTGAAATAACGAAACGCGTTTGTTTATTCACGAAGGGGGTCTGGCGTTTAGTTAAAACTTTATAATTTATTATTGACAAAACGTTTTATAAACACCAATACCACTGTTAGCTTTAATAGAGAAACATATTAGCTGTAGTGGATGAAAAAGTCTGACCTTTTGCTCAACCTGTCAAAGTAAGTGTTTTTTGTTTGTTTGTTTGTTTGTTTTTGTTTTTGTTTTTTGTTTTTTTGTTGCTGTTATTTCCAGATTACACACTTTTAATTTGAGTTTAAGTATAGTTAGAAATATTATATTACTTATAATATGTTATTCACTACAAATATAACACGATAACGTAGTCATATTTTAGTATAGTGTTTTGTATTACTTGTTAGTACTAATAGTATTATTTTATTTAATATTATTTTATAGCATTTTTGTTAATATTTTGAATTAGATATTATTTTATTATTTCTGTTTTAACTTTGATTTAAAGTTTGAGTATTTTTGTCGTTTTTTTATTATTTTACTTTATTATTATTATTTATTACTATTATTATTTTGCTTCTGTTTTAGTATATGTGTCAGGGTCAGATGTTAACTTTTCCATTAAGGGGCAATATTTGTGTATGGGTTTTTTTTTTTTTTGCATTTATAAGGGCAGTTTTTATAACCACCCTATTATTATTAAAAACCAATACTTAACTAACTTAAATTTTAAACTGTTGTCAGTAACAATTGGCTGTTTAAAATTATATCTATGATACATGTTTAAAAAAACAGGAGCTCATAGAGGTTCAATATTATGTCAGATATCATTATTGTAGATTATTGCTCTTTATATTGTAATAATGATTATTAATATGGATATACAAAACAATATACATTTTGTTTCATTTTGGGCACGTCACATTCTGGCTTCACAGACGTGTCGGTCCATGACATTAGTCAAGTTTAGCACAAGTTATGTAAAAACTCCCGTTATAATCACTGAAGCTACGAAATTATTCTTTTATTTACATCGTATCTGCACGGTGTTGATTTTATTTATTAAATTCGCACTCAAGCGCTGGTGTTTCAGCGCTGACTAATCTAAGCGCCTCTGATTGGCCAATGCATTCCTAAGTTTAACAGAAACGCGTTTGATTGGTTATAAGGCTTAACACTGCACAGAACAGCATGTAAAGCAATGTGGTACAGTGCGAGCGAATAATGGACCCTTTTCACAAACCTGAGATGACGCGTTTCAACGTATTATTATTATTCATTTTATGTTTTATTTTTATTTATTTATTTTACTTTTATTAATTTATTGTATTCTTTTATACATGTATATGTGCATTGCCCCTGACATGTAAGGATATATGTGCTCTTGTATGTAAAATATATTGTTGTATTTGTATGTAGTTGTTTTCGTTAAAGTTCAATAAAAAAAATAAAATAAAATAAAAAAATGACGCGTTTCAACGGTCATCGTCATCATAAATCCTTTAAAGTTTTTTTTTATATTTTTATTTTTAAAAATATCTATGTACATTTATAACACTATACTTTGTATTATACTACCTTTTCATCAAGTTACAAAAAAACTAGTTAAGGCTATGTGAGGGTGTTTCTAATGCCGCGTCTATCGGAGGGACGGTAAATTTGACATTGTTCTGTCCTCTGACTGCCGATGTCAGTCTCTCTCAATTTTTTTCCTTTGAGTGGAAATCGTGAAAACACTATTGCAAAAAATATATATTTGTGGTACTCTCCCATTCACTGCTCTTGGATTTTACCCAACTATGACGACTTCCGCTATGAGAAATCCGGAAATGTGACACAGGTCCAGTCCGCGAATTGACACTTTTTATTTTCACATTTAATTTTAATCACGACAGCCGTAATACGTTGTTTGCTTGTGCAGGGACCCTTTGTCTTGCATTTATGGGGAATATGTCCATTTTAGTGGCTCTCGTTCCGACCCTAATATATATATATATATATATATATATATAAATATATATTAGTTATGTTTTTGGTTCATAGGTATGTGAACTTTGACAGTTGTATGATTGCAGGTTGTGTTATTGACTGAATGTAGGTCATGGCTATTTTCAACATCATTTTTTTTCTCATTTCACACTGTTTTCTCTGATTGCCTCTTTGATGTGTTTTGGCAGGTTTGCAGGGGATCTTCGCACAATCAGAAACAAAGGTAGTCGTGACCACTCACAGACTCTTCACAACACCAGCCAAAACATCTCACCCATGGAGCTCATATTCAGTGTTTTAACATGAGGCTGGTGGATACGAGGTATCCTTTTTGCACAGAGTTAGAGTTTCCATAGCAACCTCCTAACATCATGACATATTGTAGCTGTGGTAATTTGATCTGAAGACGTTCTGTTCCATCTTTACGTCTGAGTGCTGCCACTAAGTGGAAAAAACCATTAGCTTTATACGTTTTTCACACTGGACTAGCCACATACATACTCACAAACAATAAGAAAGACCATATTTCAGGACAAGGTTTATTTATTGATTTAGTCACAGACTGATCTTTAATGGTGTTCATTATCTATATGTCCTTTCGCAGTACACCTATCTGCGAAGCGAATATGGTATGATATGACTTAATAGAGTAATGGGGAAGACACAAAGTTCAAGATGTCATTGCCTTAATGAATTAAGACAATATTCATGCAGATTGTTTGTGATGTCCGTAGAAAAGTTCCCATAAAGATGCTCAGTATAACTGATGCAATGTGAGCAAATGATTCATTTCCCAGTCTGCCAAATGCATAAATGTCACACTTCCCCGTAAGCTAGGCATAATGAACATATTAGCATACTGTGACAGTGCTGAAATATGCAAGAAAACTAAGGCCTAGTAATAATTTACATCTGTTTGTTTACAAATGAATGCACTACGTTTACAAAGGCTAATTTAAAGAGATTAGTGTGAAAGATTATAAATACAGCACGGCAGCTCAAATGTCCTCAAGTCCAAATCAGCAGCAATACATGATTTTTTTTTTTTTTTTACAAAAATGGGTCTCATTCACTAACTGTGCAAACATTCTTACTCAAAAATCATAATGTATCAGAAAGTCTGCAAATAATTACCCAAAAATGAAATTTTTTCATTATTTACTCACCCTCCAAACTTATAAAATATACGTTTCTTTCTTATGTTGAACACAAAAGAAGATATTTTGAAGAGCCAAACAGTTGTTGGTCCCCATTGACTTCCATAGTGGAAGGTGGCTTTTCCACTTGGAAAATTTTAAAATTTTAAGCAAAAAAAGTTTAAGCAATATTTTTAAAATATCCATGAAATGAAGGCACCTTAAAATGACAAGAAATTGTACTGTGTCATCTCAGGCTAGGTAATGTGTTATTCCATTACTATTTTTCTACCTCGTGTTGGTATTTTTGTCAACCCTGTTACCGACATAAGCGTTACTAGATACTATAGTTTAATTTCAACTCATATGCCTCTGAATGATATAGGCATTAGCTCAATAATATACCCAGGGTGACCTTTAAAATCTTTGAATTTTACACAGACAATCTTGATAGGGCCAAACCTAATCAATGTCATCCCTGTTACCCACTTCAAAACCTGTTACTCTAAAAAGTAACAGGCTTGACGATTTGAAACAAATTTGCTAGTTGCTAGCTAATAGTCAAGTTCACATATTGTACACTTTGAAAGGATTTTACTTGTAGATATTGATTATATTAAATGTAAAAATGATAACAGGATTGACATTGGATGATGGCAGGGTTGCCAGGTTTTCACAACATAACCCACCCAACTGCTACTTAAAACTAGCCCAAATGTAGCCCAGTCGCGATTTGAGGGGAGTCCCCTGGTGAAAATCGCGTTCCGGGGTAAAATACATGTTTTTGGTGGATTTCCTCTGGTAAAATTAGCATTCCAGAGGCTAAATATTACGTTATTGCGGTCGCTTCAACCCGCGGACATGAAAAACAACCCTTGGCAACGGTATGAAAGTAGCCCAATTTCGAGGGAAAACCACGGACTTGGCAACACTGTCCCTCAGTCAAGCCTCATAAATCATCAAAAATAGAACATTATAGAGGAGTGAGAAAAAAAACATGCTTGTGTTTTAAGTGCTGTATTCATGTTTGAGAGATGATGTAACCTCCTAGAGTTGATGTCACTTGAATGTACATTATTTTACAAGGGTTTTTTGATGAGGGTAACAGGGCTGACATTAAATGAGGGGACACCAATAAAATTATTTATATTTTATAGAAAAAATGCATACTTTTGCCAAATACATTGCTTAACAATGAGACTATACATTTTTATGTAATACTGATTAAAGCATACATAGTATTGTTATGTTTTTAAATTGCACATTTATTTGTTGTTATATTAAATCTATGTTTGATTATTACTTAGGGACGCAAAAAGCTCACCATATTCATGAAATGACCCGGAAGTCAGTGGGGACCATCAACTGTTTGTTTACCAGCATTTTTCGAAATATCTTTATTTTTATGTGCAACATAGGAAAGAAACTAATACAGGTTTAGAACGACATCAGGGTGAGTGAATAGTGTCAAAATCATCATTTTTAGGTGAACTATCCTTTTAAGCACAAGTATGCAAAAATCACTCCTAGACTCCTAGTTGCCTTAAAAAAACATCAGGACTG
Source organism: Labeo calbasu (assembly GCA_019740295.1). Classification (NCBI taxonomy): domain Eukaryota; kingdom Metazoa; phylum Chordata; class Actinopteri; order Cypriniformes; family Cyprinidae; genus Labeo; species Labeo calbasu. The sequence goes on from JAHKKF010508145.1 coordinate 10,327, forward strand.
TATAAAAAATACAGTAATACTGTGAAATTTATTACAGTTTAAAATAACAGTTGTCAGTTGATTCCAGTTGTAATTGATTTTTGTGATGCAAAGTTTAATTTTTAGAAGCCATTACTCAGAAATCATTCAGAAAAAAAACACATTTGTACAGTATAGTTTTCATAAGATTTTTTTTTATAATTTTATGTTACATTTTAGTTTAAAATGTTTTTATATATATATATATATATATGTATGTATGTATGAACAGTGTATTTGCAGAAACAACCTATTTTTTTCAAAAATCATTTTTTATGTTATCATGTTTTTATTGTGTTTTATTGTGTTAGTTAACTGTATTTTTTTTAGTTATTTTTACTTAATCAAAATAACCCAACTGCAGTCTGTTTGAGATTAATTGAAATGCATAATGCAAAAACATGACTTTTGAAAATTGTTAAAAACTCAAATGAATTCCTCATATATATAGATTTGTTTATCACTTTTATTCATTTTGTACTCTTTTGTAATTGTTGTAAATTAAAAAAAAATAATAATAATGCTTGTCCTCAACCTACCTTCATTATTTAGACAAAATTAGAGCTTCTTTAGAGTCATTCAACATATTATATATTATTATTATATTAACTGTTATATTATTTACTATTTGTTTTGTATAAATTTTTGTATATTTTTAATACTTCTATTATTTTTTTTTTACTTTTTTGATTTTTTTTATCATTGAATTTTTTATATTTTAATACATTTATATTTTAAATTTATAATTGAATATTTTAGTGTTGGTCACATTCAGTTCCAGTGGGAGCTACTTTCCTCAACAGCCTACTTTCCTTGTTCAGACAAAATCTGATTCTTTTTTTTTTTTTTTTTAGGTTAACTATAATAAACCTGGTACATATTAAATTAACTTTTCCATTAAGGAGCAATATTTGCCCCCTGGAACTGATTTCCAGGAGCATTTTTTACATTTGTGATTCATTTTCAGCACTGACTAATCCAGGCACCCCTGATTGGCCAATGCAATCAAATTCATAAGTTCAACAGAAACGCATTTAATTGGTTGTAAGGTTCAACGTTGCACAAATCAGTATGTAAAAGCAAGTAATTCCACAAATTGACATTTTTTTTTTATTTCACATTTCATTTCAACCGCGACAGCCGTGATATACAGATATATATCTGTGGGCCATTTTTGCCATAAGCCCTCATTAATGTTCAACCCTGATACACACCTGGTGTGAATCCACCAAACATTTTCCAAGCTAACCTTGTTTGCGCATTTATACACAACTATTAGTGAATGAGACCCAAAAGATGAGAGTTATGGTATTTGCTTGCCTTTGTTGAGAAAAAGAAAAGTCGTCACACTTTGACACTTTGCTGTGGAGGTCGTCTGGTTATTTCACATTTCTAAACGCTGGATTTATCTATCTACACTTGTCTCTGCCAGTCGGTTGTTCATGATTCCCAGCGCTCCGACCCCCCCGGAGAACTCGTTGTGACGTGAGCTGCTCCCTAACTGGCGAGGATGTCCGTTGGCCATCTCTGACAGCTGCTTCTGCATGATAGCCAGATTTACTTTATTAGCGGCCAGAAAGTCCTTCATGGAGATCATCTCTCCAGACATCCGCCGTCCATCCGCCTCGCTGTCATTGACCGCGTCAGTCTCGATGGAGTTGTCCCGTCTGGTTCTCATGTGGCCCGGGACAACCACGTTCCTCCGTGGATGGCGGTTCCCTCGGCCTGGGCAGCGGCAGGGAGTCTCCAGCCTCCGCAGAAGCCAGTTGAGAACTTGCTTGATCACGATGGAAATGACGTTGAACAGCGAGTAGATGCAACACACCCCTGTGAGGATAAAAAGGAAGTTGCCCACCCTGTAGGCCACTTGGGCTTTGTACATCTCACGCTGGTTGCTCACCATATCCCCAAAACCAATGGTGCTGAAAGCCACGAAACAGAAATAGAGGGCGTCCAGGTAGTCCCAACCCTCGGCTGCCGAATACATGGCGGAGGCGCAGCAGGAGACCACGATGGCGGCGACTCCTAAGATGAGCATGACGCAGTACACTGAGGGTTTCCAACCGGCCAAGCTGTCCGTGCGCCGTTCTCTGCTGTCAGAGGATGGACGCTGGCAGTTTTGAGCCGGGCCGGCTTTGCGGCGTTCTCTGCGCTCGTGGCAGAACTTCAGAACGAATGCGATCACTGTGATGACACGTTCCAGGAAGAGGTTGAAAAACAAAATGGTGGCAGCGCAACCAATAAGCCCATAAAAGATCAAGAATATCTTCCCAGCAATAGTGACAGGCGTCGTCATCCCAAAACCTACAGCACACACAGAAATAAAATAGGGATATTAGGCTTTAAAATGCTTTATGATGGGTAGATGTTAGACCTCTACACATTATAAAGCAAAATATATAAAACAGGTTGCAAGAATACTTTAATTTATAGTGCCATTCTCTCTCTCTCTCTCTCTCTCTCTAGTTTATAATGTTATTAATTTGAATACTTTTAAAAACATATTTAGTGTTAATTTTTGTTTGATTTATTTATTTATTTATTTATTGTAATTATTTAACATTTTGTATTTTGTTTAGCACTTTTTACATTCTGTCCTGGTTGGAGATGTATATATATATATATATATATATATATATATATATAT